>OMLP01023217.1:0-24446 GCA_900302685.1 Spondyliosoma cantharus | reverse complement strand
TTACAAAATGTCTATGACAAATGGATGTCTCACTAGCTCAGTCTGTGCTGTGAAGGAGGCTGTGTCCTCAGTTGGTAGTGTGTGCCCCATGTACAGAGGATGTGTCCTCAGTTGGTAGTGTGTGCCCCATGTACAGAGGATGTGTCCTCAGTCAGTAATGTGCGCCCCATGTACAGAGGATGTGTCCTCAGTTGGTAGTGTGTGCCCCAAGTACAGAGGCTGTGTCCTCAGTCGGTAGAGTGTGAACCCTGCGTATAGAGGCTGTGTCCTCGCCGCAGGGTTTGAATGCAAAACCCTGCCGCCTTTGCTGCCTGCCTCCCCTCTCTTTCATTCAAAAAGCCATTAGAAATAAAACTGACTGAAACTATGAAGGATAAAAAGTGTAAATAAAACTTTTGTTACAATCAACACGGACGTTAAAACGGCCAATTGATTAATCAGGATAACAGTTGGCAGATCATTTGAAAATGACTGGTCTTACGTCGCTCTCCAGCAGGTTGAACATGCTCTGCTCCGCGATCTCTTTGCTCTCGTCAAACTTCTCCAGCGCCTGTTTGATTTCATCCTCCTGGACTTTCCCATGACGCTTCTTCTTGTAGTCGAAGTCCAGACGGCGGCCCTCCATCTTCTTCAAGTGGTGCTGCAGTGGACGGGGACATTAGTAAGCTCCAACGTGGCAATTATTCAATAACAATCTCACCGACAACAGGTGTTTTACTCACCTGTATCTCTTTGAGGTCTTTGTCGTGGAGGTTCTGCAGCGGGTCGATGAAGTTCTGTTTGACCTCCATGTCCAGAGCGTCCTTCACCTCCCCGAGCTCCTTCATCGCCTCGCTGGCATCGATCAGCGCCATACCTAGAAGGTACGGATGGAGGGAAGAAACAGGAGAGAAACAGTGAGGAGAGATTATCCTCGGCAGGAAGTAGTGAAACAGCCATCTATTGATTCGACTGTGTTAAGTTGATGCTGAGAGAGTCGGACTCTTAACTTTGACATCCTCTGACCTTTTCTAGTGCTTTTGTGGTTCACTTCTGGGTTCTGGTGACTGAAAAGTCTTATAGAAAGCATTTAAATAATGTCTGAAAACACAACTTGACCTCGGTTCAGCCTGATTTAAATCTAATAAGTGAATGTCTGCAATTCTGCATAGAAGATGTTTTTTATCAGCGCTGGTGGAAGACATGCATGTATGATAGTTATTTGGACTCCATTCTCTAGGAACTGGTGACCCTCAACTCTTTTCTATACATTTTCTAAATGTGTGTAACGACCTGTAAGCACCATTTTGATCATTTGTAGGTCGAATATTAAAGATATACTAAGAGATTTAATTGATTTAAGTCCTCTAGTTTTCGGGGGAGATGTCTGGGCCCTCCTGCTTTATCAGATCTAAGATTAGCACCGTTAGCTTGTCAGACTTACCAAAGCTGGACTCCTCCCCTAACTCCCGTCCAAACTTCAACATGGCGTCGCCCAGGACGCTCTCAGCTTGCGGGTAACCAGGTCCCTTCTCCTGCCCGCGGATCTTTGACATGGTGTTGATCATACTCAGCTTGGCTCTGGATGCTGCAGGGTGGTAATAGTTTGATTATGAGTGACTGTTGATCTGAGTCAGGGTCATTTTAAGCGCTGTGTCGTCGGCAACTGGACTTGTTTTCAGTTTCTGTAAGACGTCTCAGCTCTCACTCAAGAAGCTTCTTCAGTTCTAACTAACTGGAGAGCAGCTGCAGGGTTTTAAACTCTGTCCCACAGGGTTTAAAAGCCTGCAGCCAGTGGGCACTCACTGGGCTCACCTAGCCCTAACATCCTACATGAAGGACGGTTGGATCAGCGACCCACAAGAGACCCTAACGACTCTTAAGCTGAGTTCCGACTCTTTAAGGACACTCCCACACAGGGTTTAAAAGCCTGCGACTCCCCTCCAGTTAAGTGGAACTGAAACACGTCCAGTTGCCTACGATACAGCACTTGGAGTGACTGGTAGTGTTTCAGGCTGCATGTTTGACTGTGTGTTTCCTACCTGGGTTAGGCTGTAGGTATTCTGTAGTTTTGGTCATGATGTCCAACACGGCTCTGCTGGTGATGTCCACCTTCTACAGAGGAGAACACGTCAGGAGAATTGTGAGATATGACAAATGTAAACCAACTTAACGAGGATTAAGTCTAGATATTAATGTATGCTGACAGATAAGAAGCATATGGAAGCCCTGAGGGGACAAGTGACACATTTTCTTTTTTCTGTGAACCGTTGTCCAGAACTGAATAAATAAATAAATAAATAAATAAATAAGATTTGCCAGGATAATCTAAGTCCCTTAATTTCTTTTTCTGGGGGTAAAACGGGTAAAAGAAAAGGCAAAAATATGGAAAATAGACAAAGATAAGGGCCACTGACACGATTGTTTTTAGCTTTTTTGTCAGACCTAGAAAATAGACAATAGATCACATAAAAGAAGCTTCCGTAGAGGCGAGCAGCTCTTCTTAGCTTCACGAACGAAAAGCTGCAATAATTAGTCAATTAAGACAGAATAAAACATTGAAACATTGAAAACTAAGTATGATTCGTCACGTATCAAAATATTTCATGAATATTTACCTTTTCCATTTCTTTGAAGTCATCGTCTAGCTTGGTTCCTTCTGCCCCTCCGACCTTCTCGCTGACTTTCTGTAACAGGAAACAACAAAGAAAGAAAGAAAAAGGGAAAGTTAGGATTTTCTGCTCTGAAACACTTTCTCGTCTTTCAGGGTTGTTCAAAACATGAAAGACTCGACTGAGTTCAAAGGGGTAATGGAGAGAAAACTGATTCTTCCTGTGAGATGAAAGTGAGACATCAAGGAAGAGACTGAATTTGAGTTCTGACATTCGCTTTGTAGAAGACAAAATGAGTAATCCAACATCAGATGACTCATCACACTGAGGACTGTTTGGTGTGAGTTTTAACCTTTAATTTCCGCAGCGTTGTTGTTCGTGTCATTAAAATATATTAAAGTGAGTCAACAGCACTTTATTCTTCTGCATCTTAGACTCTGATGGCAGCGAACGAGCAGCTTCATCTTTCTACAAGCGACTCCGTGCAGACCAGTTTCACCGTTTGTGCTGTCGTCCTTTAAAAGTTTCTCACATTCAAACCTGATGAACTCTGAAAACAGTTCACAGACTAACAAGATTATCTAGATTCTGTTTTTTGTGACTCCAAAGCTTTTGTATTTAGTTATTTGTAGTTTAAAAATAAAACTTGTCTTGGTAAGTGGCAAAAAACACCTGAAGTCACACCGCTTCAGTTTTCCCTCATGGGACCTTATTTGATAAAAAAAACTTTGTATGTCAGTGAAAGAAGAGAGACAAGTAGTTTATTGATCTGTTTGAATTGTGTCATGAATCACACACATGATGTTTGTCAGTTTATCATCAAACTAATGAAACATCAGACTGTGAAAACACGTCATTATAAAGACGACACAGTGTCGTTGGTGACGTCGTCTCCTGACTTGAATTGACTTGACTTAATAATTGTAGAGCTGCTCGTGTTTATCAGCAGCTCACAGAACTGAACCAGAACCAGAACTTCAGTTGTCAGTATGAGCAGATTTATTTCGATGTTCATCTTGTTTAACTTTTCCGACCCAGTTGGCTTCATGTTTGTTCTGGTGACGTGTTGATGAGACGACTTAGTTCACTGAGCTTTAACACAAAACTACATGAGGTTTGACTTTAATTACAACAAACTGACAAACATCGTATTATTCATCTCTTCATTCACTAACAAACAATGTTTGTCTGAAACAAGGTACCATGAGGTCCACTGGAGGGGACGTGGCTTGATTTGGGTCATTTTTTAAGTCATTAGTTATGAATTAAAGAATGTATTATGAATTTAAAGGTGGTAGATTTCTGCTGATGTTCTTCTTTTCACAGATACAAGAATACATAATGTGTGTGACGTAAAACTGCTGCAGTGTTTCTCAGTGCTCCTGTTAGAGCTCTGTGAACCTTTTTTGGACGTTGAAGTAAAAGATTTAAGACTTTTATGCACACAGGAGGACGATTTCTCTCAGATTTTGAGCAAACAACCTGAAACAGAAACTTATTCTCACACTAGTGTAACTTCTGTCTCCACAGATTCATGGATGTCAGGAGGATGAAGGAATAAATCACACAACAAAAACGTGGTTGGAACAACAAACCACAAACCACAGCAGGTTTTTTGGTCACAACAGATGTAAACAAGTCAGAGGACAAAAACTAGCGTCTGCACATGGAAGCAGACTCATAAATGTTGCATCATATTCAGACTTCCAGACCTCGAATCCATCTTTCTGCCGGTCGTGATAACCAGGAGGAGCCGCGGAGTGACACCTCTCGCTTTCTAATCGCATCAGGTTGCAGAGAGGAGAGTGGGATTTTCCAACAATCGTGACTCACATCAGCCGCCCACACACATTAGTGGGCAACACACACACAAACACACACATACACACTTACTCATGCAGTGTATACAGCAGCATATAAATGAATTCAGACGACACACAGCAGAGGAACTCACACAGAAAGGTTCAGGATGGAAGGAAGCAGCATGTTTAACACAAATACTGCTGCTGTTTATACAAAATAATGATAAAAGATCAAACAGCTGTATGTAACTGATCTCCTGATATAGAAGTACCGATCTCCTGTCAGTGTTTGGTGTTTCCCACACATAGACTTTACCTCGGCGGGCTGCCCTGGTATATTTGGCGAACTTTTTGTTTTGCATTTGGTAATTCTTTGTTTTTTATCTGTTGGAGAGAAGAGCAAGAATCTGTAATCGATTAGTAGCAGTAACAGAAGTACGAGTTTATTTTGCGTTCTGACTGTAAAGCAAAGACTTTGTAAGAATGCTATAAGTAAGAACACGTACGTAAGATCTTGCATCCTTACTATAAGACATATATATAAAAAAGAAGTAGTGGACAATCTGCTCTCACTCTACACCTCCCGTCTATCGAAATTAAGGTTTGGTATTGTTCAATGAAATCAGTATCAGTGCCTGGATTTCGATACTGGAACCCAATGCCAACACGTACGGTACTTTACTCTCTTCGAAATAAAATATGTCATATCAGTTGTAAAACATCAGTCACCAACTACGAAACTGATAGAATATCAGCACATTGGAGTGTATAAAAAATGTAAAGAACTGTCAAAAGGAACATTAATAACAGTAGAGGGGCACTGCAGCATCTAGACTGATCCAAAGAAGAGGCTTGTGCATCTGATTTGTGAGATGTCATTTGGTACCACGTTGGAAGCCCAAACCCTAACACCAGGTGTGATTTTGGTTGATATATTACTGCTAAAGAAAGTAAACACAAAGAATAAAAAAGTGAACAATTAAAGCAACACTATGAGCAAACTTTTAAAGTGATTCTGGAGAAAAGTTGTTGATTTTTCAGTTCATCAGTGACCGAAACGTACAAACTGAATGTCAAGTAGTTCAAAACTACAGTTACAACTGTAAAATCATGTACAGATGCATCTATGTTTACAACACATCCGTCACAGGGGCTGATTATCTATAGTAGCAGCATACAGGTACATTTATTTGAATAACAGATCCGAGTACTTTCCACCGCTGCACACACGGAAGCTGATTGTGAAAAAATTCAAATCACAAGATCGCGTGTGTGTGTGTGTGCAGCAGATGTCACACGTCTTCTTCATCAAACTAACCAAACCGTGCAAACATGAAGGTAGGTGTGTGTGTGTGTGTGTTTATGTAACCTCACACACCTGAACACCTGTGTGTGTGTGTGTGTGTGTGTGTGTGTGTGTGTGTGTTACAGAGGACAGGCTTTGATCAGAACGAGACAGATGGATGAATGTGTGTGTGTGAGAGATGAGGACAGATTTTAAAAGAACGAGAAGGTATTTTTAAAATGTAAAAACAAAACACAACAAGTGGCGAGAAGAAGAAAGAAAAAGTGAGAAGGACGGACAGATGAGGAGGAAGATGCAGTTGCCATGGAGACAGGGATCTGACTGGGTCCTCTAACAACACACACACACACACACACACACACACACACAGAGGTGTACTGACACAGTTACATAACTGCGTCTCTCTCTCGGTACAGACAGTATCTTCTGCTGTTCGACTGTAACTGACGTCAGTTCAGTTTGGTCAGATTAACATCCAGCAGCAGCGCCAACAGTTGCTTCACTTCACACGACGTCTTTGCTGTGTGCTTTCAATCCTCTATAGTTCATATAAAGTTAGAAAACATGAAGGATAAAACTACAAGACTCCAGACTCCAAAGCCAGGCTAGCAGCTTCGAGGCTGAAGCACAGCTAAGCTAAATGCTAACTAACTAGATTGGTGATTTTCTCTCCATGTGGTGCTTTAACTCAGATAAAAACATGTCTGTCTAAAGCACAGCAGTTTGAGCTAAATGTTAACGTCGGTATACAAACAAGCTGCTCACGATGACAATGCAGATGTTAAGCAGGCGTCATGCTAATCATGTCCCCCGTGGTTGTTTGGTGTGTTAGCATGCTAACATCTGCACCTGTTTACATTTAAGCAGAGGATTAAAAAGTGAGCCGAATTAGCAGTTAGCACTTCCTGTTTGCAGTGAACTCATGTATGTACAGTCAACTATCACTGGATCACTCTGATACTGAAGAAAACATCAAATGTGATGATTCTCAGGGGAGTTCTGAGGTTACGGAGCGTTTCTTTGATATGGTTTTCTAAACAATTAACATGCTGACATTCAGCAGATATCATGCTAACTGTGTCAACTGTTGTTAGCATATCTATTGCTAGTCAGCACTTAAAACAAAGTACAGCTCAGGCTGATGGGAATATCTTTAGTTTTGGACCTTTTGGGGGTGTAAACAGGAAGTATAACATCACTATGGGACACATTAAAGTTTGCGATTAGCGACTTCCCATTTGCGGTGTACCCACAGATGTGCAGACGGCTTTCACTGAATCACTTTGATACGGAAGAAAACTTTAAAATGTGATGTTTCTAAAGCAAATTCTGAATGAAGAGTGTCAGAGTTTATTCAGCAAATCTGATTCCAACCAACATTGGTCTGCAGAGTGCGCTGCGCTGAGACGTCCTTCTGTCCTAGATCGGATTGTTTTTCTCCACTAAACCACAGAAAAGTTGAACATTACTCACAGATAAAGACTCACAGTGGACCCAACATGAACTCACTCACACAGAAAGTAGAACCAAGCACCTCTCAGACCACTGAGGCATTAACACACCCCATCTGTTCGACATCTCTCTCTCCTCCTCCACACTTCTCACTTTCTCTCTTTTGTTTTATACTCCCACTTCCTCAGCTATATTCTCTCCCACCTCTTCGTCTTTTTCTTCTCCTCCATCCTTCACTTCTTTCCCTTCGTCTCCCTCTTTAACATCATTTCATATTCAGCTCACGGCTCTCGCTGAGTCATCCCCAGAAAAATAAGCTTAATTACAAATCAGAAGATGCTGCCAGCGAGGAGGTCACAAGGTGCAGAGGTCAGGGCGGCCCGACAGCAGATGCAGCAGATATCCCTCCTCTCCGGCTGACATTAATCTTGTGTGGAGGAGAATTAGCCTATCAGGGGGAGAAATAGGAACCGGGGAGGAGAGCTTGGCAGCCGCCGCCGGTTCATCTATCAGTCTGAACGGCTGCCAAAACACTCAGACGCCATCTTGGACTGGAGATGGATGAAAGGCCAGATTGATGGCCAACACTGGCTATTTATCCAAACTGTAATACGTCTGTTTGAGGAAAAAAACCCAATTTTGCAATTCTATCAATATTTATAAACCCCTGATGACTCCTGAGAAGTGATTTAGTGGCAGAAAATGACTTTAGTTTCCTGCTTTTTAAGTCAGAAATCCTGAGCTTGTGGTTCGTAAATCAGTGTGATGCGTTCAAGTGCCCAAACAAAAAAAACTGTAAGCAAGTGTAAGCCCCACTTGTATACAAGTACACTATATGGCCAAAAGTATGTGGACACACCTTTAAAAAAACAAGAATAGAGTAAAGTTTTGCTCTTTTGGCCGGGGGTCGCTCTAACTGGTTTGCGTTGGGCACCGCAGTTTCAATATCCCTAAATTCTGCTTGCTTGACGTGCTTCAGGCGTTAGACTTTTGTTGTCCGCTCGTACTTAAACACAAGTTACCTTAGTTATAATGTAAAGTCATTAGTTACTTCAATATGTTACTAAAATAACCCCAGCTTCCATCCCTGAGATGGACTTTTTCGCTCTAACCAAACACTTTGCCTGACTTCTGCCACTAGAGGTCACCATCCAACAAGATAAAGGGTCATAATAAGCTGCTTTCACAGTCGAGCTATGTGGTCGTTTTTTTCTGATGAGGACGGGCTGACATCATGGGATATAGAAGCAGAAGAGAAGAAGAAGAAGAAGAAGCTGTAGAAGGAGAAGAAGACGAAGAAGAAACACAGTTACTGAAGGTCAGTCTTAGCCGTGTCGTCGGTTGGAGTTCAGGTTTCTGTTTCAAAGAGTTGCTCGGTTGTCTTTTTTTCTTTTCAACATCTCCAGGAGGATTTAAAGGAGGCTGTTTGAACGCTGACTTCTCTGACGGGGTTCAGTGTTTGGAAAGCTGAATTATCATATTGTGAGGAGGAGGTGAGGAGGTTCAGCTGTCAGAGTTTCTGCTGTTGCTTTAAGTTTCATCACCGTCCGTGTGGAGCTGAACGTGATGGAGACGAGCGAGGAGAAACTGTGCAGCCGCAGATCATCAGGAAGCTAAAACATGATGTCCGCCGCGGCTTCAACATGAATCAGAACCTCTAATTGCCTCCTGAGTCGTTAATAAGAGAAAGAGTCAAACGTTTGTCTTGAAGCCAGGTTTCTACACACGGTCCATTTATTCTAACAGCAGCAGGGGCGGTTATATCATCCGAGGCTGGTTTGATGAAGATTATGCAAAACGAGGAACCCAAACATCTATTTATTCCTTCCAGTTTTAAATATCCGAGATAATTATGATGCGTCGCGCATCAGAGAGGAAACGTGAGATGGAGCAGAGATTTAATTGAGAGAGGCGGCAGTGAACCAGAGGGAAACACCGAGAGACTCGAGAAAAGAGACGGCGGTGATGCTTTTCTGATATTTTATGACGTGCGGAGCTACAAATACGTTTGAGGAGATAAAAGTACATCTGCAGAGACAGAGAGACGGAAATAAAAGAAAGAGAGACGGACAGGAAGAAGCGAGAAGGAAAGAAAAACAAGTCAAACAAAAAGGAGGAGAACTCTGTGACTCATTCCCACCTGATACTCAAAGTTATGTTCCCCTCGCATCATCGATCTCTTGAACTGAATTCAGAGCGAACATTTGCGTTTAACGACGCGACCACGCAAAATGTGCACTTCCTGTTCCCTCGTCTCAAAGTCTTCTAAACGTAATAATCCATCATTAAATGTCCCACAGTTTAATTATAAATCTCCTCCGTGTGTTAAAAACAGTTAGCGGTTGCTAACAAGTGTCTGAATGAGACTACAGAGGTTGTCGGGGACATTAAACGTCCTCACAGCGAACACGGAGACTCATCTACTCTGACTTTACCACTTGTACATTGTGCAGTAAGACTCTCAGAGGTGGTGATGTTTGAGTCATGTGACCGTGATGTCGTGTGTTTGCAGCCCCACATTAACTTCACTGACAACCAACTGCAAAGACAGAAAGAACAAAAGTAAGACACAGAGACGAGGAAACGACTGCAGAAGCATCGACCTGGACGTCTGTTCAACACTCAAGGACACTCAGAGATCAGACGGCCGGAGTCCTCTGACATCCATCTATCAGATCAGCTCTCATTATCTGATCCTGAAAACCTCTTTGACCTGCGATCAGAACCTCCAAAGAGCAGACAGAGAGATGTGGCGGACCCGAACGAGACCGAGTGTCGGACAGATCGGATCAGGAGTCTGACTGTGAGGAGGACGAGGAGAAGACAGAGGAGAGGAGAGGGAAACTGAAGAGACAGCGGAGGAGATGAGATAATGAAAGGATGAGAGAGAATCAGAAATGAGATCGGACTAAAGAGGAGAGGAAGTCAAGTGCCGGAGAGGGTGAGTAGAAATGGGAGGAGGAAAGGTAAGAGGAGGAGGAGGAGGAGGAGGATGAGCGTCAACAGCTTCCTGTGCTGAATTCTAATTCCTGCAGGTTTCACAGCTCATTTTAATTCTCAGGAGGCGACGGTTTGAATCCAGCAGAAAGCCTCTGACCAGCTGCAGTGCAGCAGCTCGGAGACACAGACACCCCGACAACACGCCTGCATTATTAATCACAACAACAGAAGAAGAAGAAGAAGAAGAAGAAGAAGAAGAAGAAGAAGAAGAAGAAGAAGAAGAAATCACCTTCAAAGACACGGCTCACACTTTAATCTGAGGCCTGACACAGACTGATTGGTGAGAGCACAATCTGATGAGATGTTTTGATTGCTAGTAATCAAGGAGACGTGAAAATAATCATTTCTGTTGCACAATGCTGTTAATTCCTCTGTTGATACACTGAAACATGAACTTGAGAGCAGACTGACAAATAACGAAGGAAGAGAGAGACGAAAACAGTCCAGAGAAGTCGACAGAAGTGTCGAAGTGTTTCTATTTTAAAACAGAATGATGTTACCACAGCAGAACATAAGTCTGTCAGTCCAGATTGGACCCGACACAACAAGGAAACCTTAACGTCACGTTAGCAATAGCATTTAACGTAAATCAACGTAGCTGCTAGCTGAGATTGAGGCTAGTAAAGAACGTACATTAATTATGGTTAAATGTAACGAATAATTAAGAATGTAAATCACTAAAGTGGCTACTGGGCAAAGTTTTATATGAAGAGCTATGACCAGAGTTCCTCACAATTCTGACTTGTTACAAAAGTCTGACTTTCTTTTTTATTCTGACTTTTTTTTTTTTATTCTGACTTTTTTCTTTGTTCAGCTTTTTTTTTTATTCTGACCCACATTAATAACCCACAGTAAATAAGAAGCTGCAGTTCTCGTCACAAAATGTCTGTTCATTACCAAAATATACAAAGATGGTTTAAGTAATGTAAAAAGTTTAAGTTTAAATGAGAAGCTGAAGCTCAAAGAAGAGGACCAAACAGATTGTGAAGTCTCATGACTGAGACGTCTTTTCATTTGTTTCCAGGCCTCCAGTTTCTCCTCTGGGACTCACTTAATGCACAATCAATAACTGATCAATAGCTCGTCTATACCCAATGAGAGCGAGTGCCAGAGATCCATAAACACAAGCGCTGTGAGCGATAGCACAGCAGAGAGCGAAGAAGAAACTGAGCAGGAACAGATGTTTGCCTCGATTCATCTTCACACGGCTCCGTGAAGGTTAAAGACGCCACACGGAGCGCTTCGTTGACAGCACGTGTCATCAAGACGTCGTGACACCTCCAGATCGTCACCGCCAACAAACGAGAACCACTTTCTCATGAAGCACATCCTCCATAAATCCTGTCTCCACCTGTCGCCATGTGGAGCTGCTTAAAAAAAACAAACTATTAATCTCACTGTGAGTTTAAAACGTTTTCTTCAAAGTTTCAACTCCCTGAACATCTGAAAACAAAGCTAGCTTAGCATTAGCCTGCAGCTGCACCTGTAGACGCACCTGTGTGACCAAAGACAGTGTTGGAGATGATCTTTGAGAGGAGGTCTCACCTGTGGAGGAAAACTGAACTGAACTAAAGTGATAAAGCTGCCAAAGATCCTCTATTGATTCGTTTGGGACGATGGTTCACTGTGGACAGATTTGAGAAACCAAACTTTGCACCAAACTGAATTTCTGTTTCGTTGTTTATTGTTGAATCACTGAAGGCTGCTGTGTGTTTTGTTGATGCTAATCTTTAACTTTGGTGAATATTATTTGAACTCTAACCAGCAAAAAGCCAAAAATTACAACATTTATGATCATTATTTATATCTTGTTTCATGTATTTTATTGTTTTCATATATTTATTCATCAAATAATGTTTAATTCTCATTATTTATTATATTTGTCATCACGTTCCTGGTTTCAAATAGTTTTACTGTACATATTTTGTCTTATTATCAGCTGTGAGCATGTTAGCATGCTGATGTTAGCATTTAGCCCTAGCTTCGCAGACAGTGGCTGTAGACTCCTCCAACATAAAATAACCTTTTCTGTCAGGGTTTGTTAAGAGCATCATCATCATCATCATCATAATCTGTTCTTGTCCTTTTAGCGGCTCAATGCTGATGATGCTACAGTGTTTTCAGAAAGCAAGTAAAATGCTAATAAACTAACTTGAATGATGCCAAAATGACAGAAACAGAGCACAGCTGGTAAAAAACTGAGTTATTCTTCAAACTGCAGAACGTATCGTGGTCCTGTTGATGCTTCAGTGGCTCTTTAGTCGTGTCCTGTGTGTGAGCTGCGTTATATAACAGGGGTCACTCGCTACTACTGTAACACACAGTCACACATAAAGAGGACGCCGCGTCACGAGGAGAGACTCAGCGAGGGGACCAAGTGTGAAAGCAGGCGAGAAAATAAGACGATATGCAGAAGATGTGAGATATTCGAGGCTAAGATCGCTGTAATATGAAAGAAACGTCCTCATGAAGGAGCTCCATCTCATTCATCTGTATTCACGTCATAAAGCTGAGGAGTGGAAGTCTATTCCAGCTCGTTCAGCCCGTCAGGAGAGTCCCTGCTCCATTCATCAGCTGCTGGAGTCACGACTCCCAGGCTGCCAGACGAATGCGTGTTTGATTGAGTTTACATTCCCGTCAGACCGATGGAGATGAACTGATCAGCTGCATCATAACGAGCGACTCCATCCTGATGTTTACTACACTGGAAAAAACCCCACAGGGTCGACGGCACAGGCGGAGAGGAAAAACCATAAATCACTTTTTAAATCGACAGGTTTAAACAGGTCGTAATGCTGCTTTTTTATAACTATTATTATTATAAACTATTATCTCATTATTACTTGTTTCCCAATTCAGAGTTACTAGCACACTTCTTGGTTTTCAGAGAAAATGACGTCACAAGTTTTTTACCAGCCACCAACCAAATTCCATTCAATTTTCTGTGTATTTAAAAAAGGAAAAGAAGGTTCAGTCATTGTCATGTTTTCTGTGTTATTAGCGCTCTTTATTGTGGTTTTAGTGCTATTTTAAATTTAAAGGAACAGTTCAACATATTGTATTTAACTAGTCATGTTATTATTTATTTAATTCCATCTTAGTTTTAAATTAGTCAATTAATTATGTGTCAAAATCTTATTTTTATCATCATTTTTATTGCTTGTATTCTATATTTTAAATATGTTTTCTTTGTTATTTGAACTTCACATTGTAATGCTTCTTGCTTCTATTGCACCTCTTGGTTTTTAGAGATAATAACCAGCAAAATCCAATCAGAAGTTTTCCAACAGCCATCAACCAAACTCCATTCAATTTTCTGTGCATTTAAAAAAGTAACATTAAGTCATTAAGTCATGTTTTCTTTATATTTAGCTCTCTGTATCAGGCCATTTGCTAATGTGTAACATATTCATATTATTATTTATTCAATTCTATTCTACCTTTAAATTACCTGTTTTATAGTTCTTGTTTACTGCTCTTTGCTCCAGGATTATATTTTTTGAAGCATCTGATTTTATTGCATTTTGTTTGTTTCATTTGTCTTTCTTGTAGTGTTTGATACTAACAATGAATTTTACAAGGGTTGTTTTCTCAGATTAGTGAGTGTAATGAGCCTGGATGAGACTTTGTGTGTCCGTCCAACACTCGTCTGTGACTGAACCACGTTAGAAGACGACCACATTCACAATGTGAGCGTGTCGTGCTGAAGCCCTGCAGCGCCGCCGGTTGAGAGCCACTCAGGATTGATGGGGCAATAAAAAACACCCAGCAAAGAGACACATACTGTCACTGAGGGCAGCAGGAATAAAGACAATTACTCTGTATACGGTTTGTGGAGTAGCAGAGGAAGAGAGCGTGGGAGGACATGGGGAAGAAGAAACAGGCAGCGAGAGATTGATGGTGATGCATTAGTATGCATGGTGGCACAGCAATATGTTCACTACGTCTTCATAAAAAACACAAATATGAAGAGGAGGAACGGAGCAAGACGAGGAGAGAACAAAACAGACGGGAGGAATGAAAGACAGAAAATTAACGGCTGTGGTTTTTATCTCTCCTGCTGCCGATCGATTTGCTTGTTTGGGAGATGAATCGTCTGCGACCGCAGCACACCAACACTTCCACCTCTCGTATCTTTAGAGGCGAGCAGAGCGTCGCTGTCAGCATCGATATGTCAACGTGTCATTTCAGCTGCCAAACGGTGCTTTTATTTGGAAAGGGGAGCGCAGGGTCAGAGTGTTTGAGTCATTAGCATGCAGACGGAGCTGCCGGATGTAAATAAAAACTGGCCTGAAACTGAAAGAAAGCCTCAAATAACTGCACACGATATGATTGTGTCATACTGCTGCGTTACTATAATCACTGCTCAACATCAAATTAATCTAGAATTAGTGTTCAAACAAAAGAAGAGTCTTAAAAACACACAACAATACTGAATACTCATCACTGAAGGTGTTTAATCTGATTTACTGCTGTTTTGATCGTGGTTTCTGTTTGTTTTACTCCAAACAACTGTCGCTAAATGCTAATTAGCTTTACTCAGCTGGTGTGTAAATGATACTGATATCTGCTAATCACAGGCATAATAAAGCATCTGTTGCCATAACTGATTATCAAGCTAGCTTCACTTGCTAAAAGGCTAATATTGCTAACGTGAACTTAAAAAGTCAGCTTGGTCGACTCGACGGGCCACAAAATCAAATATCAATTTTTGTGACAACTTGGCAGAGAGATGACTCTTGAGTGAGATTTCTGATCAATACTCATCAGTAACGTTATCAATGTCAGTAATGTTAAGTTTAGAAAATGAGCCTTTAAACCCAGGAAAGACAAAACTCATGTGAAACATCACGATCACCAAACTCTAAGAGGATAAACAGTCTCATATCACGATAATGGTACAATATCGATATATTGACCAGCCCTATGAAAAACATGTATTATATTAATATCATGGAACTCTCCTACGTTCAGCATGTTTGGCCCCGCCCCCCTGGCATTTAAACCAACCAATGAGAGCGCTCCTGCTTGAGGGAACATGCCGACAACCCTCCAGCGTTGATTTTCAAAAGGAGGTTGTGAGTTCCTTCAACAAGTGATGGATGCAGCTACGTCAACGACACTAAAAGGCAGCCGACAGTGACGAGGTCAGAGGTCGGAGGTCAGGGGTCAAAGGTCGAGGGCCTGCAGAGGTAATCAACGTGCTGAACACACCTGAAAGTGAAGGTAGAGGACACAGCGAGGAACACTCGGGTCTCCCTCCGTCTGCCTCTCCGTCACGTGTGCTGCCCTCAAGGTTGATCAATTATTGAGAGAGCCAACCAGAGAGCAGCGTGTGTGTGTGTGTGTGTGTGTGTGTGTGTGTTTGCATCACGCCTGTTCCCTCTTCACACGTGTGTTGTTGCCACGACAACACCGTCTATGGAGCTGGAGAGGGGTGTGTTTGATCAAGAGGACAGACCGACTCAGACGCCTCTGCTTCTTCTTTATTCAAACCGTCATCTTCCCGTTTGTCTGTGCTGATGCTTCACATCATTGATTAATACATTGATTTTAAATTTGACGGAATTAATTTACTTCGTCAGCTTCGATTTCTGCCTCTGCCTCCGTCTTCTCCTCTCACTCCAGCATTTATTTTCTCTCACCGTGAATCTAGAAGCCGGTCGAGCTGCAGAGATCACTGCATCAATCAACTAATCGATCAGGACAAAAAGAATCGCAAACTAATCGTTTTCAGTCGCTTTGGAAACTCTGAAGATTTTCTTCTGACATGTTTTAGACTAAAAGATTAATCAGCACATTAATCAATAATGAAAATAGCCAGCATCTCAAAAATGTCTCTGATTCTATGTCAACATGGACGACGACAATCAGGTCTGCAAACTGACTCAGTAATAATCTAGCTAACGTCTGCTCAACGCAATGTGATTATAAAATGGTTATTTATGCATGTATGAATCAATATAATAACCCTCAATTACAGTCAACAGATGAAGCAGATGAATTAACTCCCATTATCTTCGCTCCCGCTCAACCACGTCTAACGGATGCGGACCATCCAGTTAGTTCAGTGGTGAGGAACGTACAGCCACGTCTTACTGGATCATTACAGGTGACCATTACGTCGAGGATTCGCTTCTTAACTTCCGATTATTGAGTTTCTTGACTCTCGTCATACATGAATGAATCGATTTAGCTCAAATTCGTACCCGATCAAACAACGCTGTACTGAATTTAACATTATGCCGATGATGGAGTTACGTTTCTTGAAGAAGATCAACCGACTTCAGTTGACTGAAGGTTTTAGACAAGCTGCTGAATTGAGTTTCCACCAGAAACAGTTTTCGTTCGCTCGTTATGTGCGATCGCTTCTACTTTGCTGTTTCATAGATGTTTCATATTAAGAGTGTTTGGACTCTGAATCAGGAGTTGATCAAAATGAGCTCTTAATTAAAGCAGGATCTGGGATTCTCCCGCCATTTTTTTTCTCTAAATCCCCCACCTATTCGACATGGTTAGCTTAGAGTTAGCCTGAAGCCGCTACGACTTCCCGACACTTATCCTCAGTGCACGAAGACGTTCGGCTGATTGGTGCCAGACGAAACTCTTAAGGAGCTGCTGCGTTTATCTTTTCTGTCAGAGATCTTTTATTGATTTGTTCGGGAAGAGGGTTCACTCTGGACAGATTCGAGAACTGAAATGTGTAACAAACTGGATTTCTGTTGTTGGCAAGCTGGTGTTTTTTATTTGTCTAACCCCTGAGAGATCCTTTATTGATTTGATGTGATAGTCTAATAATGGCACTGCTGTCAATACTGAAAACAAATGTTTAAAGAGAGTTGTACAGCTGAGGCTGGAATCTGGTCTTAAACGTTTTGAGGCAACATGTCACTGACAGATTCTGCTTTGATGACAATGAGACAGAAATATAATATAGAGAAACTTATCCTGTAATAAATAAAACGAGATAAACATTGATTTAAACAATGTGGATCAAATACCACTCAGTCGTTGATCAGATTACAGATGTTCCTCCTGTGTCAGACTGGAAGCAGGAGAAATTAAATCAAGTTAAAGTGATTCACATGTTGGATGTGAGGGTGAGATGTCAACAGTGTGATGGCGGCAGGCGGGAAGCGAGGCCCGAAATAGATCTGTGATTCAACAGGAAAGAGAGAGGGGGCGGCACGAGACGTCAGAGACCGGTAACTCTGGAAACCGGCACACACCCGGTCCACATTTATCTATCTGTGTTTGAACCTGACTCGCACCATCGAGCCGCTGTGATCTGGTTCATCAACATGGTTTATTCATGACGCGGCACCAACAGAACCTGTGAACGGCGGGAACAGGGTGGATGTGGTGCAGCAGAGGTGACGGATAATTACAGACGATTACGTGCAGCGGCGGCACAACAAAACTTCACAACAACGCAAAGTAATTGCAGGTTAAAAAATGTGAAAATAACGGTGAAAACAGTCATTATGGAATTAAGAGTCATGTCGCCTGAGTTCAGCTTGTTTCTCTTCACATGGAGCTGCTTCCTGTCGGCTGCCTGAGGAGGAACAACTCGTTCACTCTCCTCCCACCATCTGTTCCCACTAAACTCTCCAATCAAAGCCTCTGTTATCATTCAGGTTTACCTACAAATCCTCAACCTTCTGCATTCAGAATACATCACATTACAAACGCACAGCACAGCAGAGGACGGAAACAAGCCCAGGGCCCGGATCATGGCGTTGACACAATAAATGCATCACCTTGAATAAACTGCAAAATTAATCTACCAGGTTTAGCATCCAAATTAAAATCCATTAGAATTAGAAATCGTTGCCCCGTCTTCAACTTCATCGCATTGTCTTTCTGTCTCTCTCTGACTAGATGGATCCGAACCAACGAATGTTCGCTTACAAGCTTTGACAAGACTTCAGTAGTTCTTCATCAGGCCTACGTAGGGGCGGGTATCGTAAGATATATCAACTTGACTTTAATACCGGTCCCTGAACGTCACTTATGTCGATAATAATTTTATGAAATCTGTTTTAAGATGAGATAACATTACACAGGCTCACTGACACTCGAGAGATCAACTCCTTAGGTCTTGCAATTTGGTATCGAACGACAAGACGTTTTTGATATTCGATGGTATCGAAGTTTGTTATCCAGTCCAACAGGTACGAGAAGTGTGAAGCTACTGTCCACTAGTCATCTGAACATGGACGCCATCGTTCTCTCAGACTTAAAAAATATAAAATAAGTAAAGCAAGTAAAGTCTATGTGTGGGAAACACTATGCCATCTATAGGGGAGAGAGCAGCTCTGATAATAAAGAAATAATATGTGACAGCCACCGCAAATAAATTAGTGTATAAGAAACACTGCTGAATGCACTTTTTGTGACATTAAAACAGCTATTTTGGCTTTTTTCCCAAATTGATTGCTGACATTTAGCAAAAAAAAATAAAAATAAAAATATAAAACTTTCCTACCAAACTACAGCTATATCGATATTTGTGTATATGTTGTCTAATATGAAAACTTTATTTTTAGATTATAATACATAAAAAGATGCTTTGGGTAATTTATTGTTATTAATTGTATGTCTCTATTTCTTCTACTCTGAGCAGCTTTAACAAGATTGTCAATAAGACAAGATTATCTCTGTGCTGTGATGTGTTTTTATCAGTTATTTTCTGAGAAGGTCATTACGAGTGAGCGCTGTTACTTTCAAATCAGGGTTTATTGTGACTGCACTCTCAGGTGTGTGCTGTGGCCGTCGCCGGTGACACAGCCAATCAGATGTGATCTCTCAGAGTGGGAACATTAAAACTTGATATGAGCGCCGACTTCCCGTCCGCGGAGACTTGAATCTAGGACACATCTCAGCGTGTGTGCGCTGGTGCGAGCGTACATGTGGCTCTCGTGTTTTTCACAGACGGATGATAAAAAAAAAACGGAGGCGGCGTGAAGCCAACTGCAGTGAGGTCACGCTGCCCCAGACCAAGATGGCCACCGCTGCCAGCAGGGGCAGGAAATGGGACACCTCGGTAAACCCGGCTGAATAAAACATGAGAGGGAGAAAAAAGGGATTGAGCTCAGAGGTACAAACACGACAGGAAGAGACTACAGAGGACGAGGGACAAGAGACAAAACGCCATTTTTTCGATTCAATTCTCGATTTAAGGATTTGTCAGCACATCTGGATCAATAAATATCAACAGATCGTTGGTTTCATGTCCTGACAACTGTCATTTACATGTCAAACTAGGAAAGAGGTATTCAACAACAGCTTGACATTATCCTGGCAGCTTTTTACAGGTTTGGGTTAGAAATTTAGTTTGTTACAAAGTTCCATCTCTCAAATCTGTCCAGAGTGAACCCTCTCCCCAAACAAGTCAATAAAGGATCTCTGAAGAAGAAAATTAGCAAAACATCTGGTCTTTGCTCGTACGGGCTAAATGTCAAGCTAGCCGTTTTTTATTGTTTGTTTTTTGGTCATTTTATAATTTAAATTGTGACACTTAAAAAAATACCTAAAAAAAATTCAAATCAAGGAAACGCAGCGAATCTTCACATTTATGAATCTGGAACAGGAACATTATTTACATTTTAAACGATAATCGATGATCAACACAGTTAATTTTTATGTCAATCAACTAATCCTTCGAAAGTACTTGAGTGAAAGTACTCAGTTACTTTCCCCCCCTGTGTTTTCTCTTCAGGACGCTCGCTGTCTGCTACTGCTGCTCAACTCTGTATTTGTATTTCCTGTTCTGTTCTGTTCTGTTCTGCTGCAGTGACCCAGTTTCCCCCTCAGGGATCAATAAGCATCATCTCCTCTCTATCAGCGGCGCTTCATCTGATAAGCGCAATAAATGTGCAGGAATTTGTCCTTTTGACAGCCGGAGACGAAAGACAGACGGAGGAAATTAATCTTCAGAAACAATCCTCGTCTTCTCTCGGTGTTGATCCGATTTTTTTTTGTTTAACGACGTTATTGAAGCTCTCAGGGTCGTTTTACTGAACGAAAGTGTGAGCGAAACAACATTATCATTGATTTGGAGTCAGTTTCTCCGACAGTGGAGGACACAGACGTGGAAAAAATAAGTTTTGTCTATATTTAGCTGGTTGATGCAGCTGTTCAGCTCCCCAAAATAACATCAGCACAGACTTTACATCATATATTAAAGGTGTACAGTGAGACAGTTTATCTAGGGCTGCAATTAATGATTAATCTTCACGATTAATCGATTTAAGAAGCTGGAAACTGCAAATGTTTGACTTTTGATTGAAATGTTGCAAAGATTTTCAGCTGAATCCTTTGTGTGGCGATAAAAAGCAAACAAATCGACAAATCTTCTTGCTGCGCCCTCTTCTTCTTCTTCTTCACTGGTTTAATGGCACCAACTGGAGAAATCAGCGCCACAAACTTGTATAACTTTAGTAGATGACAATATTTCTTTAACTCCTTTTCAAATTCACACCACATCTGGAGGGAAAACCTGCCAAAGTGACGCTGAACAACAGTCCAAAACCAGAAGACTCTTTATTTACTGTCAGAAATGACAAAGAAAAAGCAGCAAAACTTCACATTTGAGGAGCTGGAACCAGAACATTTTTGACTTTTTTGCCAAATGACTGAATCGATTTCTGTCTTTGTGATTTACCTTCGTTAACTGACTTATTTTCTGCCCGAACAAACTAAATCTTTGACCTTATTTTCCTTGGAGAACAGCTTGTTTATTCCCTTTCATGAATAACATGATCGGCTGAAATGTTTCACAGTTTGGTTTTGGACGGCGTGAGAATGCTACGTTAGCATGTTAGCATGCTGTCATCGAGCCTCACAGAGCTGCCAGCTGTGAAACAAAAAAGGTTTCCAGACTGTGTTTAAAGCAGACAGCGGTCACGTGAGGAGAGGAGGTGGAGGAGGTGGTGTAATGTGTTTGGGTGGAGTGAACAGATGTCAGGTCGGTCTCGTACAGCCACTGTCTGTCTGTCTGTCTGTCTGCGGCTCACAGGTCAAAGAGTTGCCTCGTAAATCTGTTTCTGTTCCTGTCAGCTGCTTTTATTCTGAAGGGACACCTGTCAGCACCTGTGGACGCTCTGCTCTATCATCGTTGTTACACATTTTCTAAGGTCGGTGAGGTCGAGTTTAAACATATTCAGCCCCAAAAATAATCTGAGGAAGTGTCGGGGGAGATGGGAGGATGTTTACAGGGCTGATAACGTAACGGAGGGAGGAGACGGAGACGGATGTGAGAGCGATCAAATGAAGCCGGGAGGAAGGAAGGAAGGATAATGAATGTAAATGCAAATGGAAGAACAACGGACGGATGTAAAGATGATGAAAGGAGGAGGGACGACTTCAAACACATGGGGGATGATCGTGGAGAAGGACATGGAGGGATGTTTCCAGCAACAGAAGAGGGATGGAAGGTATGATTTCAGGAAAAGGAAAGACTGGCGGAAGACGGAAAAGAAAGAAGATAAAGATGGAGGGATGCTGGACGAAAGATGATGAATGATGGATGTAGTAGTAAAAACGGGAAGATGGAGGGATGGAGGAAGGTTTAGAAGGAGGACAACAGATGGACGGACGGATGTAGAGGAGGATGGAAGGAAATGAAAGTTGAGTGGAGGAGAAACAGACGGAGGGATGTAAAAAAAATACGGAGGGATGTTCAGCGGTATCACAAGAGAAAATAAAAGTGATGGAGGAAAGTTTAGAGGGAGGCTAGAAGATGATGGAGTGGTGGGTGATGGAGGGATGACTACAGAGGAGAAAGAAAAGACAGGATTGACTACAAGAAAGATGGATGGAGGAAAAACAGATGGAGGGATGTTCAGCAGTATCACAAATGAACAGAGGAATGGTGGAGGAGTGGAAGAAGGTTTCCAGGGATGCTAGAGGAAGATGGAGAGGCGGATGATGGAGGGATGACAACAGACAGAAAGGAAGGAAGGAAAAGAAAGATGGGATGGATGGATGAAAAGAGAGATAAAGCGATGCAAAAAAGATGGAGGGGCATCATAAAATCAGACGATGGGATATAAGGACAGTTAGGAGCATCAAATGTGGGTGTAGAAGAGAGAAGATGGAGGACAAGAAAGATGGACAGGTGTAAAGGAGGATGGAGGGAATTCCCTGTTGCGTGCTGCCACAGCCAATCAGCTCTCTCTCTCACACACACACACACACACACACACACACACACAATTTCAACTCAAATACTGTTACGTAACATCCCTATGTGTGTGTGTGTGTGTGTGTGTGTGTGTGTGTGTGTGTGTGTGTGTGTGGAGGGGGGTATACCCCGCTGCTGAATTCACACCCACGCGAAAACACCGCGAGACAACAGGCTGTGTGTTGTGCTGTGTGTACATCACGTTTGTGTCGGGAGAGAATAATAATCACACAGATTCATGTTAGCTAACAACTAAAAATCTGCTTTTTATAACCCGGATGTGAAGAATTATCTAGAATTGTTAGTGAATGTTCTCAAATTACGACTACGGGTCCTCAAAGGGGACACAAAGCAGAATTAATGGCTGTTTTTACAGATAAAAAACACGAGATATTCTCGGTCTACCTGTGATGGATCAGTGTAACTCACAGTCTCACCTTAACACACATTTATCTGTAATTTGAATGTTAAAAATCGATTACGGGTAGTCAAAAGGGACATATAAGCAGATTTTAATGCTGTTTTTACAGATAAAATCACGATTTCTAGTGATGTTAGAGAGATGAGATGCGATCAAACTCCACAGTGCCTCCGTCTAATATTAATCTAGAGGGTTCCTCTAGAGAAGAAGAAGAAGAAGAAGAAGAAGAAGTGTAGATAACAACACAAACACACACACGTACCTGGGTGGCTTTATGGAACTGCTTTTTCAACCCCGCGACAGACATCACTTCGGTGGCGGAGAAAAAAACCAAACGGGCGAAGAAGACGTTGAAGATTTATAAATATATATGAACGAGACCGGGCGAGGCAGCGGAAAATGGCGGTAAATCCTCCGGTTAACGGTCGCTAGACGTCGATACTGTCCGTTAGTTGAGGTGTAACTGGTGTCGGAGTCTGAAGGCGATGACTGCCGGACCAAACCCAGCTGGACCTATTTCAGTCCGACAGAGCGAGTCCAGCAGGAGAGAGAGAGCAGAGACCGTCTAACGAGAGGAGGTGTCACCACGTCCAGGGGCTGCTGACTCCATCTTCTTTCTTCTCTTCCTGTTGCGTTGCTGTGGTTACGCGCGCTCACCGCCAGCTGAAATGGAGGAGCAGCAGCTTGCCTGTCTCACAAACGATCTTCGGCAGGGAAGCGAGCGTCGCGTTGCGTGTGACGTCAACGCGTCGCAACTCCGTCGCACCCGCCCACGAGCCGTCCCCGCTAACCGGACATCGGGCTGTGCTCTCGTGCTGCTTTCAGAGGATAAATAATGAGAGAAACAATTAACAGCGTGCTCACGTGATCAAACAAACGTGACGGCGCGAGACGGAACATCTGAATATGTAATGAGGGAGGAAATATATAATGAGGCAGAGGAGAAAGGAGAGGCGTTCAGGGGCTTCAGGGCTTCAGCACCACGGACAGCTCATTAGGGGGCTAATGCTGCATTCAAATGCAGCCGGGAAATGGAAACATTTCATTCAAATAAGAAAAAAGCACAACATGACGATGATGATGGCGAAGTGGGCTCATAGAGTGATGAAGCGGTGACGTATTGTTTTTTAGGACAACCCGTACGTTAGTGTGTCTAAGTCACTTGTAGTGTCGATATCCCAGCCTCACTTCACAAATCACATGATTTTAAGAGTTGTTGTATCGTCAGGAGAAACTTAAACATTTTATAAAACGGCTACAACAAATTCTAAATCCTTTCTGCCTTCCTGTAAATTCGGCATTAAAAACAAAACATTAAGATGTTTATTTCTTTGTGAAAAGTGTCTGTTTGTCATGTTTAAAGTTCCATGTCTAAAGTGTTTCTTACCTCCCAGCAGCTGTTTGAACACACTGTTATCAGTGATTTAACTATTTACAACACAATTATTAAAGAATACAACACATTGACTGTAAACATGTCTTTTTTTTACAAATACAGTAACTTACATAGGCTGCTTCTTCTAGTCTCCTGACTTTTATTTTGAAACTACCTCTGGTGCCAGTTTAGTAAAACACATAAAGAAATGTAAATGAGATATAAAACAGTTCCACAGTATGAAGCATCATGTTGAGACACGAAGATAACTGACATGCAGGACAACATTTGTCTGAACGGGCTCGACTCTCC
>OMLP01023212.1:0-10349 GCA_900302685.1 Spondyliosoma cantharus | reverse complement strand
TCTCCATTCAGAAATTGCCTAATTCCAGGCCCAGGGAAACATGCTTTTAACTGGAGGAATGGACGAACAGGAACTGAACCTGATGTCATGGACCCACAGGGCAACAACCATGCATTTGGTCAGGCCTCCCCGTTTACCACACCAACCATCACCTGTCGGAACAACCTTGACTCTGAAGTGGCAGGGAGATCTGTCGGGCCTTAGGCCTGTACATAGTTTATGGTAGGTTCAGAGGGGACTCTTTAGGGAGATTCACATACTCCTCAGCTCTTGGGCTAAGTGTAGTAGACTATGCAATCACTGACATGGACCTTTCCACTATCAGTGCATTCACTTTCAGACAGCAATCCCCCCCCCCCCTTTCAGACCACAACCAAATAAATGTGTTCTTAAAACTCTCAGATCAAATGAGTGACACAAAAAGGGAACCCAGTAAGCTGTTTAAATTAAATCCTACCTACAGATGGGCCCCAGACAGTGGAGACAAATTCATCATGGCCTTGAACTCACCTGATCTGATGAATGACATATCAATATATGACCAAAACCAATATGTCTCTACCAGAGATGGTGTAAACGAGGCAAAACGCTGAGAAATGGTTTGATCAAGAATGCAAGACCCTCAGAAAAAACCTGAGAAAAATAACAAATGAAAAACGTCCCCAACCAAACAACCCAGCCTTACGCATTAGATACAATGAAATTTTAATGAAATATAAATGTACAATTAGGAACAAAAAACAAAATTATACCCACATGACACTAAGATATTGATCAAAATCAATTCTGGGATATGTGGAACAAGTTCAACACAAAGCAACAGATACTACCCATCCAAAATTGTGACATCTGGAGAGCACATTTTGAAAATCTGTACAAAAACATACCAATAAATCAAATCAATTCAGATCAACGTATTACACAAGAAAAACTCCAAACATTAGAAGAAACAATTAAAGACAACCAGAACCCTTTGATTTCCCAGTTACTTGGGAAAAACTGACCACACAGACAAAATCTCTCCAGCCGAGGAAAGCTTGTGGTCCAGACAGCATTAAAAACTAAATGTTCAAATGCAGCACCCCAGAGATGCAGGGTGCAGTGTTAAAGTTGTCTAGTTGGCTTCTACACTGGGGTATAGGGGGCAAAATGTATGATCTGGTTAAATCAATGTATTTGGAAAATATGTGTGCTGTTAAATTTGGAGATAAACAAACTGAATTCTCCACCCTAGAGAGGTGAAGTCTCTGTTTTCTGCTGATGTCCTTGTTCTACTGTCTCCTACTGAACAAGGACTACAGCAACAGCTGGACATAGTAGAAAAGTCCTGTCAGAACTGGGCCCTGGCAGTAAATATGAAGAAAACTAATGTCATGATCTTTCAAAAACACCCCAGATGTCAGGAGGACAAACACCAATTTACCATAAATAATCATATCATTGAACATAGCATGAGTTATACCCACCTTGGTATAACCATCACAGCATCAGGGAGTTTCAACATGGCAGTGAATGCACTAAAAGAAAAAGCTTGAAGACCCCCACATGCAATTAAGAGAAAATGTTATAATTTCCAAATTCCAGTCAAAATCTGGTTTAAAATATTTGATTTTGTCATCCAGCTCATTGCGCTGTACGGTATGGGGTCCACTCAGTTATCAGAGCTATACCCGCTGGGACAAACATCCAACAGAATCTTTACATTGTAGCGACCGGTTGTCATGATTGCATCACCACCTACCTGTCCATGAGTTCATTCATGTTTCTCATTGTTAACACCCACAATCTTGCAATCATCCAATCACAATTCCCCACACAAAGAACCGTGCAGTGTGAAACTAACCTGTGGGAAGTCTATTAGTGTGTCTCAGAGCCGCCAGTATTGTGGTCAGTGGATGCGCTACCTAGGCATCCGATCGTGCTGAAAAGTCTGCGTTATTGCCACATTGTGTAAGTGTCTCTGGAGTCTGTGTCAGGAAGAGGAATTACTCGGTGGATATTTATGTTCCCAGTCGGAGTTTTTCCAGGAGTTGCCGGTCCCGGCGGAGCTAATGCCGATGCTGCAAACCCAACTGACGACTGACCACTGACCACTGACTGAGTGATCCACGGTACGTGAATAATCCCTGTATTTGAACTGTGAATACAGACGCTGCTATTTCGGTGTTGATTTCCTGGTTTGATTTGTTTTGTGGAGATCTGCGGTAAAACCCGGAGGGGAGTTTTGAGTTGTCTTTCTTTTGTGGTTGTGAACTGGATTGAACTGTTTTTGGATTGTGAGAAAACTGGACTCTGTCCCAGTGGATTGAACTCTGAGACTGTGGGACAATCTTTCACACAAAGTTGAATAATACAATTTGAAAACTGAATTGAATTGTGGTCTATTTGTTTTTTGCAATGCTGGTTTTTGGTGACATTTCGTTTGCTGCTTCATGCTATTTGCTTTATTGTTTTGTATGGTTTGATGGAGCTCTTTTCTTTCTATGTTATAATTATTATTTGTCAGACGTGATTCTGACTGGCACCTCACTTAATTTAAATGCGTCAAACCCGCTACAACATGCAGATACATTTTACAGGTACACAGAAACACACCAACAAATGCATGTAGAGCAGAATTAGGCAGATACCCGCCTTTAACCACCTGAAATCCAGCCCCCGAGACACCCTCCACTCCAAAGCCCTCCAAACTCAAGAGCTGAGCCCAGAAAAGAGTCCCCTATGTCAGTTGGTACTGAGGCTAACTGCCCCCTCTCAGACACAGTCTGACCAGCCTCACAACAACACTGCTCTCCAAACACCAATCAGAGTAAAGCAGAACATTGGAAAGAAGAAACTAAAAGCCAAAGTAGATTAGAATGTTATGTAGCCCTAAAAAGAGATTATTAATTAGCAGAATATCTCTCTACTGTCAGAGATAGAAAGCAGAGACAGATCCTGACCCGGTTCAGGCTCAGTGACCACAAACTGACAATTCAAACTGGAAGACACAAAAAATCATGGCAACCAAAAGAAAACAGAACATGTGTTCGACAGGTGAGGTTGAGACAGAGATGCACTTTCTCCTACAATGTAAAACGTTCAATGAAACAAGAAACATTTATTTTAACAAATTCAACTCTGTAATCATAAAATACTCCTGGGAGAAGGAGACGGGGCATATCTTGCTGCCCAATACATATCAACATGCCACAACCTGAGGGACACACACACACACACGGGATATACTGTATATACAATTAATTTAAATGTAAATCAATCTTGATGTTGTGTTAGTGTTAAGTTGTTTTTAATGTCCGAATGTTTGGACAAGATGCTTTGGCAATATTGTTGTTTTTTCAAACTTTCATGCCAATGTGTTCTGATCTTAATTCTATTAGATAAAACAGGTAACAGGCATCTTTCATGGTACTTTTAACAGTAACAGCAGTTTGCGTAATGTGTAGTATTTGCAATCAAAGTCAATTATCATGGGCATTAATTGTGAATGCTTGAGAAAAAAGGCAAATTATATGTAGTGAATGTGGGCCACTGTAAAGGCCATGTAGACAATGCAAGAAACCTGAATCACAAACTGGACTTCAAGAGATAGATGAGACAGGAGACAGCTGTGCATCGTGCATCAGAGCTATTTAATGTTTTACTACCAACTACGTGAAAGCAGTGACCAGTCCAATCCATTCTAAAGGTCTACACAGTATATGTGGTACAGGACAAACCACTAAACAGGATTTCTCCTGCCCCCTTGCTGCATTAATATAACAACAATACTTAAGTTTGTCTCTGTGGTAGACTCACAACTGGGGCAGCATGTGCAGGAGCACTGGCAGTTTGCAAATATTTTTAGGCACTGCATGTACAGTAGGTATCCAACTATAATACCTATGGACTGATACTATCAATTACTTTCATGTATTCACTAATCTCTTTTAATCTATAAAATGTTTTAAAATAGTCATAAATGCAGATCACAAGTTTACAATCACGCAGGTGAAATTCATTTATATGCTTGTCTGACCTCAAGACTAAACCCCAAGATATTTACCAGCAGCATTTAACAGCATTAGGACAAAAGGAACAAAATTCTCACATTTGAGAACCAGACACTCGAGAAAGTTGAAATTAAGTTTGATAAATTCCTTAAAGGGAAATTCCAGTATTTTTAAACCATGGTACTATATTTAGATGTTTTGGTGTGTACATAATTCATTCTTGTCAAAGGTTTAAGAATCAGTCCAGTAGATCACCTCAGCTGGCAGCCAACACACAGCTGATTACACAGCACAATTATTCGTACAGAGAGAAAGTTTTTTTGTTGAATAACATACTTTGCAGCTATGTCGTGGCTGCCAGCAGAGATGATCTTCTAGATTAATTCCAGTTCCTGAAATCATTTACAAGCTAGAAAGAAGGGAATTGCTGCCTTTGTGAGAAGGCAGATGTAACAATGAACATCCCATAATAGCTGTAATTGCCAGCTACCGCTTGCATCTTCACTACTGTGAATGATGTGGACTACCTTTGTAACTAATACATACAAATGAGGTTGAAAATGTGTCAATTGTTCCTTTAGTATATTCTTACCCTGAGCGATGAAGTTCTTCTCAAACTTTTGTAGGAACTCAAGGTAGAGCAGATCATCAGAGGTGAGGGCCTCTTCTCCCACCACAGCCTTCATAGCCTGAACGTCCTTACCGATGGCATAACAGGCATACTGGAGATAAGGAGAGATACTAATGTCAATGATAATTTATTTCATGGTTATCAAAGAACTGTCATCAAGCATCTGTATATTGTCACTAGCCTGTCCAAAAAAAAATATTCTCGCCATTGCTTTGAGTTATTCATCAAAATGTCATTTGGACTTTATCCAGAAGTAAAAAAAAAAAAACATTATGTCACAAAATGCAATATTGAGGCACAATAGGTAAGATTTATTACAAGCTGGTTAGAAACATCAGCATGATCCTTCCTGGTCATCCCTTCACCAATGGCTGACTTCATCAGACGGGACAGGGAGGGCAACACATTGATGGGTGGGTAGATCTAAAACACACAGATTAGATGAGATTATCATATTACATTTATTGTCATTGCAAATACTACTTTATATTAACTGGAGTGGTTTCTAAGACAAATATCAGGAATATTTTAATCAGTATAAATCTTAGTGTATAGGTCTATTTAGGGTCATATCTACATTGTGCTTTATATGTGAACTGATGAAATAAGTCTTCCAAGATTAATCCACTTGATTTCACTATCTGTTGAAATTGTCAATGATGGACAACAATGATGAGAGAATGACTTGACTCACAAGCTTTATGTTATAATGAAAGAAACATTTTGATGAGTTAAATTGTGCAAAAGTCAGGAAACGGTGTGTCTTGTGCAACATATTACCTTGTAACAACAGGTTTACTCAGCACTATATTTAGTACTAAATTATACATACAACATTTGGCTGGCCAGTAGTTTATTCTTGCTTCATTTTGTCTTCAAGAAGACGAAGGATTTTAACTAAGGACTGAATTGTCAAGAAACTTGATTGGGTAATTTAATGAAGCCTGAGTCTCTCTCACCTGGTTAAATTACCATAGATGCATGTATAAGTGGATGCACACTAAATTTAACAAATAATATGTGGCATTTTGAATCAAAGTCAACACTGGGATCATCTTTCCAAAGAATTGCCCTGAGTTTGGAGAATACTGCTCTCAGAAATGGCTTATTCATACCTGTCTGTTGTGCAGCTGTCTGTCAATGTAGACCTGACCCTCTGTGATATATCCAGTCAGATCAGGAATTGGATGGGTGATGTCTGTCAGGGGCACAAATGTCATCAGTTATAACATATCCAGCAAACAATCTTGTATTTGTTACATACTGCAGTACAATTAATGTAAATACTTCATACAACTCCTCACTTGAGTTTACATTCAAAGTGAATTCCATCTACAACTGAGACATCAATATTTGATGTCTTTTCTCTAAATCAAGAGCCCTTGGGAACAGCAGCAGTGTTAGGTAATCATCACCTCTCTGTGATGTCGACTATATACGTGTTGGCTCTTCATACATGTCTCTATGGTAACCGCAGGCATCAAAAATGTTACCTCAGTTCATTTGAGATGCCTACTCCAGTAATTAAAACAATGTTTTGCTGAGAGATTTGGACACTGAAGGACAAAAATTAACATGAAATACACACGTTTATAATCTATATCCATTTCCCCTACAAGGATTACAATTGTGAAAACGTCATTGTGCTCCAACTAATAGCATAGAAAGCTTTTGTTCAATTGCTGCTGCTCTCACCATCATTGGGCATGGTGAGAATGGGGATCTGGGTGATAGAGCCGTTTCTGCCTTCCACTCGGCCGGCGCGCTCATAAATGGTGGCCAGGTCTGTGTACATGTAGCCAGGAAAGCCTCGTCGGCCAGGCACTTCCTCTCGTGCAGCAGAGACCTACAGGTGAAGAGTGGGTGGTGAGTGGGTGGACAACATGAGTACAGCAAAAACAACAACAACAAAAAAGGACCTGGGGATTGTTAACATGCATTTACATTATATTTCATTTATTGTGTGACTGCTACTTTGTTGTTATCTTCACTATTAAATACGTTTCAACCACCAAAGGGGAAGATGAGTTGTTGAGTTCGTCTCAGTTTATTATTAGGGTTTAAGCCACAAAGATATTTCAGCTGTTGCTACTACTATGACTACCACTATCATCATCATCATCGTCTCACCATATTACTCTTCTTTTTGTCATTGACTGTATATATGTTTTAAAATACAGATTGCTACAATATTCAAATGTATAGACAATTGCACCATCTGGGTAAGCTGAACATATTAAAGCTTGGTACCAGTAGTGCTTAACAGGCTGTAACTTTTCAATGCTCCTTTCAACTGAAACCATATGTGTGAATGTTATACATACAGGCACATTACACAAGTATTTGTGCAACAGTAACATTATGACACATTTCTACAATTTTGTCAAAGAAGATGAAACTTGGTACACAAGTTCTTTATCAGCATGAGCTTGACATATTAAGGCATTGTCCCAACAGCCCCACTTTGTGGCCATAAATAAAATGCAGCCAGCTTTTAAACACATAATTCAATTACCACAATGTTTTGTATGCCGCTCTGCATGCTGGTGTGAAATGTGGTGTCATTGACCTCTAGGTTCTGCAGTAGTGTAAATCAAATTTTCTTGAATGTGCTAGTAAAGCTCTACAAGTACAGAATTTTGTGAAAAATTTACCAATTACAGAACCTTGATTATTGTACAGATTACTGACCCCCAATCAACGGGAGCAGTTGTGGCGATCACATGCATTTTCCTCAGGAAATGCCATTATTCTAGTTATACTTTTTTTCTTTTTCTTCTATAGTATGTTTTTTGATGCCGTCTTCTCAGAGCTGATAATCACATCATTCCAATTTCACATGTACAGCGCAATTGTCTAATGGTTGTAATTACTATTCTTATTGATTTCTGTTATTGAGATATGATTTATTTTTTACCGGGATAGTTTTTGAATGGCCACCAAAGAGGATGTGAAAAATAAGATCTTTTTATCTCATACCTGGTACACAGGTGCCACATGGAAATATGACATATTAAAGTATTTATTCAATAGTGCCACCATGTGGTTGGTTATTAATCAGTTATTGTTTTTTGCTTATAGCTCAGAAACCTTTGACAGTAAATTAAATATTCTTGTACCGTGGGTTCCTTGGATGAACCCAATTAGACTATAAGCTGCGTTGATTAACATCATGAAAGATTTGCACCATTTTAGGATTTCATATTAAACACATGCTTTTGGCATATGTTTTATCCAATCTTTACCACATTTGTTACAAACCATATGTAGATGACCCAGAAAAAAAATGTCTGACTTCATTTTCTGATATTACTTTCCTTTTGTCTGTAACTGGTCATCTAAATTTTGAAAGCATCACTTGATGCAATTAAGAGGCATTAAGTCTTTAATGCTACATTTAACTGAAGCCAAATTTTAGAACGTTACACAAACGGCCACATCACAAGTGCGTAACATTTTTCACAATTCCCCCAAGGGGGTGCTACAGTAACATTAGTACATAAGTAATGTAAGAGGCAGTTGTAAAGGAGAGAATGATTCGAACCAAAGGAATACATATTAATTAATTATCTCAAATAAGTCTAAAATCTAAGATAAAATCTTACTTTATGTTATACCTTCTCATAAACAAAAGAATGTACTAATGTACTGTTGGTGAGTCAAGTGAAGCCAACTCCTTCAGTATCTTTCAGAAGAGGCAAACAGCTGGTTAGATATTTGGTTTTCAGGCCCTTCACAAAAATGACCAAAGCACATCCTTGTTCCATAAAGTCAAGTGAATTCAGAATAAGACGGAAAAAAAATGCATCCCATTCATCCTTGGATTCAAAGGTTGATGAGCAGGCTTAGCACTTGTGAACTGTAGATTCAATGCAAAACTCAACCTTTGCATGCATGAATGAGAGCCAAAGTGAAATGTTAATGTCCTCCTGGGTCTTTGTACACGCTGAAATACACATCAAGCTGCCTGAGTATTGGGTGACTATTGGTGCAGCATACATGTGCCAAGGTTATGGACAGCAAACGCAAGAAGGGAAAACACATATGCACATGCACCATTTAAAAACCTGCATTGTGCTGCCAGTGTATTGAGACAGCAAACTGTACAACAGAAAAGGATTAATGCAAAGATACAAAAGACTGAGTCGAGAGGGCCTGGCTCCTCACCACAAGGAGAAAGGAGGGCAGTGTGTGCGTGCGTGCGTGCGTGCGTGCGTGTGCGTGCATGGGAGGGGGCTTCCTTTAAAAGCCAAGCGGGCAATAATGAAGTTATGGTATTTCCTACAAGAATGAAAGACACATTATTCTCCCTTTCAGCATGGAGCACAAGACTTTAGTGAGTCAATCACTTTTGTGCTAATACGTCAGAGAATTTACACTGGTGTGTTATGTTGACACGCTGCCACATGGTTTCATGGCTCAACTGCTGCTTGAGTCTTTACAGGGGACTTGGTATGTGCTACACTTTTCCAAAAATAATAGTTCATATACTTGTCATCTGATCATTATATATCATTATAAAGCACCACAACAGTGACAGAATGGCACCTACACTTTTAGTTCTAATGACCATTGGCGATCAGAACAACACTAGGCCCAAGCCAAGTGTAGTGTTGGACCGTGTCTAGTCATGGTGCAAAACTGTGAATTTCTGAACTATCATTTCTGACTGAATGTGTGAATGCCCCATATGTATAGCTAAACAATCAGTGGATTAATGGTTACTTTTGATCATTAACCCATGTTTGTATAAACCAGAGGATGAGAGATGAACTCCAAGCTTGGCAGTCTGTGCATTTCGCCGCCTGTACGTAGACCTAAATCTTGGGAAAGATTTCTAATGTTTCAGCCCACCCACGCAAAATACTTGTTGTGGCAATGAGCATTTTCTGAATCACAAAATTATGTTTTGGGGCTCTATTAACATATCTATGTTATTAGCAGATGTCTGTTTCAACTAAGCATTGAACTCTATCCACAAGCTCCTGTACAGATTGTGTTATTTTAAGAGCTGTGGAGTGAGGAGAAACTTAACAGACTGCAATACGGCTGCGACAAATCATAAATGATTGTGATGTGATGTGCGCATGCGCCGCGGTGTATGCAGCCTGTTCCAGTTGCTCCTGCTTACTTTTACTTTGTTTTCAACTTTTTTTCCTCTCTTTTTATCTTACTTGTTCCGTTTTTCCTTTAGTAATTTACTAAGCTACGGCCTCTCTAATCATGCCTGTTTGGAGAGTTTTTGTTGTTTCGTTTGTGGTTGGAATCGCTCCTTTTACTCTGCCACTCGACCGTCGCTCAGCAACACCGCATTGTTTACTCCGGGGATCAGCTGATGGAGCTGAAGCCGGCTGGCTTGGCTACGGTGATGGAGGACATCCCTGCTGAACTTTGGAGAAAAACACACCGGGGATGCAGAGGGAAAGGATCGCTATGACGGAGGAAAGGAGCGAAACACCGGAGATTTATGGAGAGGAAGACATACAAGCCGTGTCTCCCTTCTCTCATCATGTGCAACGTGAGATCACTGGGGAATAAGATGGACGAGCTTACAGCGCTAACCCGGAGTCATCAGGAATACCGGGAGTATAGCTTGATGATTTTCTCAGAGTCATGGCTCCATGCGGATGTTCCTGACCACAATGTTTCCACCGAGGGTTTTCACACTGTCCGGGCTGACAGGGACTGCAATAAGAGCGGTAAGCGTAAAGGAGGTGGGCTTGCTG
>OMLP01023211.1:0-26976 GCA_900302685.1 Spondyliosoma cantharus | reverse complement strand
TGTCTCACAACAGCGCAATGAGAGAGAGGAGTGTGTGTGTGCGTGCGTGCGTGCGTGCGTGCGTGCGTGCGTGCGTGCGTGCGTGCGTGCGCGTGTGTGTGTGAGAGAGTCTTATCTCTAAGGGTTGACAATTAGAATTCAGACTATGCTCTCTGTCTGCTATTGAATGGCAGTCTTAGACCCCATGGGGTTGGTTAAAAAACGAGACTGGCCTTAGTTCCAGAAAAAGTCCTCTCCTTCTCTCTCCTCTGCTCATCAGTATCTTCTCTCATTCCTTTGTTCCTGTAGTATCACAAAACCCAGGTGCGCACACATACAACTGCTGACACCCCCCCTTGAAGCTCAGAGCCTACTGATAAACTGTCAGACTCTCTTCTCTTCTCTTCTCTTCTCTTCTCTTCTCTTCTCTTCTCTTCTCTTCTCTTCTCTTCTCTTCTCTTCGTCCTTCTCACCATCCCTCCAGCTCCCAAACAAATCCACAAGAGGCTTTATATCCCTCATTATGCTGACAGGCCTGGCCCCCTAATGATGTTAACCAGCCTTCCTCTGTCATCCCAACCCACTGGTAATGAGATACCCCCCGTTAAATGATTTACAGTCATACAATCACACACATATATAATCATACACAGACGCATCTGAGAGGTGTGTACATGCACACACACACACACACATGGAGGACACACAAAGCCTTGCATACATGTCGAGTTATTCTATTAAGCCAAAGGAGGCTGATCATCAGCGCATTAGCTCATCTTGTCACTAATGTGACTCTCATTTGCATCAACACACACTTGACCCATGCCCCCTGCCCAGCGTCCTCCCCTCCTGCTACCCATTCCCTCCTGGCCTGCCCTGGCCATGCTAATATTCCTCACAGTGCTATCATCTAGCCATTAGTGCCCTTGAAATTTTCACAGAGGTACACATTCAGTAAAAACACACATACAGAGTGAGACATTTTATTTAATGGCATACAGATTTATTAATTGCGAACATGTGACAACTGCTGCTGCTAACAAAAACTAAACAAAGAGGTAAGGAGGGAATTGATAGAAATGAAAAGCATGACTGAAGGAAGGCGGGAGGAGACTTAGGATCAGTTTTTGGGCACAAAAATACTGTATATAAACATCTAGCTGGAGATAGACTAAAGGGAGCATCTCATTAGGGATGTACAATATGATTTTTGGTTTCATTTTATGGGCTCTATTTATTAGCAATATATCAGCAATTTTTTGTCCTTCTGTAGTTTTTATGCCGTATTTAGTTAGAATTCAGTATGACCATGTAGACTCCTGAAGTGTTTTTGCTTTACATAATTGGCCAATATTTGTATGGTTGAGTTTTGTATGAGTGTCAAGGAATGATGGATGTGCCTCCCCTCCAAACTCTGATGTTGTTTGTGTTATGAAATTTTTTCACTTGCTATGAAAGTTCTATGTACGTTTTCAAATTTAGATTTTCACCATTTGGCGGGTTGTAATTGAGCTCTCTTTCTCCTGTACATTTGCTTTCTGTGCCCTTCTACTGTCTGCTACTGACACGTAGTGGAAACAACAGGTAGTCTGGCTGCAAAAGGGGTAAGATCAGACATAAAACTTCAAAAGCACAGCTATGGATAACCTGTGATACACTGGGATGTTGTCATGTGCAGGTGTCAGCCGTCGAGTCCTTGGAAGGCCCCCTGCTGCAGGTAGAGGGGCTTGGAGATCTGCGCCTGGAGCTCCACAGCAAAAAGCTCAACATCCACCTCGTACTCATTGATGAGCTGCACCGACACCTCTACATCAAGTCCACGAGTCGACTGGGACTCAAGAACAAGGACAAAAATACTGCTCGCCTCCCAGGGTAAGGGGCAATTTCTTATATTTCTTATACATGTTATATTTTTAAAACATAAAATAATTGGACTGACAATAGAGTCTGATGGATATATAAGATTTGGAAGTTATGTTGAAGATGTATATGTATTGTGTTGTTAAGACTTCTACTGAAGTTGTCATGCTAAAGTCTGATCCCCTGTCAACTTGAAGATGTATGTGAGTGATCAGTTTCACAAGCCCTATTCGCTTCTGTAGTCTTAGGAGTAAATAACATTAAAAAAAAAATATCAAGAAAAGAAAACTTTGAGGTACAGTAGATAGGGATAAGGGATCATATTTAATTTCATTACTTTTATAACCATTCCATTAGCTTCAGCAAAGCTGTAGATACTATTTTATCCATGTACTCCGCAAAAATAAATGAATATAATTTTATTTTCCAACAGATTTATCACTGATGTAATCTATAGTGTGCAAGGATGAAAGAGACTGGGGGAGTGAGGTTGAAACAGACAAACAAAATAATCTTATAACCAGTTTGTGTGGTCTGAGATACCAAAAGCCTTTATTGTTGGCCTATTATGTAGTCAACAGAAATGTAGCCTTCAAAGTGTTTTTTTTTTTTTTTTTTTCAAAAGTTTAAACTGTATAGATGTTCCTTCATTATAAGTTAGTCCACTGCTGGGACAACTTGCCAATTATTTACCGTATGGAAACCAAGCCAATTACTGACAAAAACAATTAGACTTGGTATAACTTGTTGTGCTGCTTCTTTATGTCTGTACTTTGTGCTGGGAAGCTCAGAAGAAAACAGATGAAAAACACCCCACATCATTTATTGTTAAAAAGAAAACATCACTGATTCACTCATAGGCAGTTATTGAATGTATACTTGGAGTCATGCTAGGTGCTATTGTACGCATTGTATTGTTTAGTTGCCAGGACACAAACCATTTTTTGAACCTAGGAGATACAGTCAGTTGCTGGCAGTAAATAAATAAAGTGGCAGAATTCAACGTCCACATTTTCTATGACACCAGTGATGCTTCAAATGATGAAGTAGGTTTTGCACCGACTATGAGAATAATCCCGGCTAAGCCCTAGTGACCTGAGGACCAACCTCTTATTTTCATGATCTAGCCTCATTACTTATTAGGTATAATGTGGCACAGTGGCTTGGAACACACTGTTGATGCTCTTGTGTTCTCTTGGCGGTGTTCAGCCAGTGTTGTTTGCACTTTTACACATGCGTGTGTGTTTATGTGTGTGTGTGGGGTGCAGTAATTATGGTGGCGGAGGGTTGGTGAGGTACAGTGATTTATTACTGAGGGTCAGCCAGTGACAGGCCCTGGCCTTCCTGTATTGGGTCGCCTCTAACAACAAACCAGCCTCCATACACCCCACTCACTTAACAGGCACACAGTGTTTATACCGCCCCAACTTAAAGGACCTGGATTGCTTCCACCTCCGGCTTAAGGCTTGATAAATGGCTCATTTGAAGGCAGCACCAATCCCACCCAGAGATGTAAGGCTTTTTGTTATAACAGTCGATTGTTTTTGTTAGAGAAAGGCAGGTTAGTGGGTGCAGTTCTGTTGGCGCATACTAAATGTTTATATGTGTATAAAAAAGCTATTACTTCAGTTTTCTGGATTTAATTTATGAGAAAGAAAGCATAATATTAAAAAACATGACTTGTTTTATCTATTTTTTTTTCCCCTTTTTTTTTTAACAGCTCCACGGGCAAAGACACGTCTCCAATGCCTATGTTGGATGTCAGCAGCCTGTCTACCCCACGCAAGCTCTTGGAATCGTCACAGTTCAGCACACCTGGATCCAGCAGTGGTACGATCCTCAGATTATATTAGACAGAGGAGCAAGAGAAACATAATGGATAAAAGATGGCGACAAGATGATAATGAAAGAAGCAATAAGAAGTGGGATTTTTAAGAGGGTGTTTTATCAAAAAAACACAAGTTATATGTTTTTTATGTCCATTAAAATTGCATACATTAAGAGCACTATGGAGATAAACACATCAACAAAGCAGTGTTGTTGCTCTCTTTGGATTACAAAGTGTGCAGATTTTCATTTGCAATTTTATTTTCACTGTGGTGATATTCTTAGCGATAATGAAGTCATTAGCATCGCTCTGGCTTACATTCATTTGCATGTCATTATGGGTGCGTGTTGCCGACCCTTCTCTCACATACACATACACATAGTGTTACGCAGAATCTGCTGATCTGAATTCGTTGACAATGCTACCAAAAACACCACTGATACCTCTTTCCTCACACACGGCTTTCCACACAGGCACACGCCCACATTTCTCTTCTTGCGGTATATGTCATAACATCTTCAACTGTGAACATAATACACATTTCCCTTGCTAACATTAGAATCATCTTGTCCCCCTATCTGTACCATCAGTCACCCAGCGTCTCTGTCATCACAGCAGGGGAGCAGCATTCATTACACTCAAACTGGTAACCAGCGCTGTAGCAGGGACTGATAATGCAGGCTATAACTGTATTCAGGAATGTATGAATTCTCTCTTGGTTGTAGGGGCGTAGAGTCAGCACTGCATTCCTTCCAGGCAGAGCACAGAAGAACGCAAACAAGAAGATAATGAAAAAAGTTAATCCTGCAATAACTTGGCGTTCCCTTGGTGTTTCTGAGTTTTTATATTAAGCCTGGCACTTTTTCACCACCCACTGTTGGCATTCCAAGTTAGCAGCTCACCGTTTCCTTTTAGCCTTATGGATACCAGGCAACCGCACTCCATACATAACATACTGAGTATCAACACATATATTAGCTTATTGCTGCTGCTGCTTTACTAGTGTGGCGGTGACAGATTAACAGCATTAGCATATGATTGGCTCCTGAGAGCAAGGTTTCCCTGAAAGCTATGATGGTGCTGACATTTTTATGCCATCCAGTGGTTGTTTAATTAAACTGTCGTTCTCTATCTCTTTCCCTTTTGCCTTTAACTGCTTCACTGTTGATGTCAGCTAGAACTGCGATGTATCTCTGACTCCACCTCATCTTACTCACTGCATCACCATGTGAATGCCATGACCCTAAGCAGAGAAATGTACACACAAATATGCAAATTACCACAAATACATAATAAATAGCTGTTCAATTCACCCACCCTGTAGGCTTTAAAGTAACGGCTAAACCACTGTTTTCCCCCACATTATGCAAAGCGAACACTGGCAATTATCTACCGGCAGGCGGTAAGTGCCTATACACCGTCATGCTAACAAATGTGGTCACGACACAACAGCCATCTTCCATCAACGGCCTAGCTTGCCATTTTGTCTAACAGCATTAGAGCACCTCATTTGTAGCTAGTAATTGTCATAATTATTACACAAACTACAGTTGGAATGGGGGAAAAGAGGAAATACACCCAAAGTCCATTAACTTGCCATAAACATTAACTCTCTTAACGCGCTTTGATGGGGAATTGTAAGGCCCCATCTAATGGAAATTAGAGCATCATTCGATGCTGCCACTCTCAATTTGATCGCTAATGTGGCTAAGTCAGATGGAGAGAGCGTGGAAGGGGGGAGGATAACTGAATAGGTGCAGGTGTGTGCCTTTACAAGAGAAAGATGTTGTATATTAATACAGTTGCAAGCTATTACTGTTATTAGAAAAGTTCTTTGGCTGTTATGTTGAGGAAACTACTCGTAAAAAACTGTAGATTTGAGATGTTAGTTTGACCAGGCTGCTAGACAACAAGTAAGACAGTAATTAGTTTATAAACATGCAAGTAAATCAGTGCGTGGACTTTTTATTTCTCTTTTTTGTCATTGTCTTTTAACAATCGTCTGCTGTCGAAATAACAGGATCTCTACGCCTGCAAATATTTTGTAAGAATTCATAGTATGTACTAACCTATTTGTATGCGTATGTATATACCTTCTTTAGTGCGTGAGCTGCAGCAGGATGCGCGGGAGTTGAGCCAAGCTGACCTTCCTGAGGTGGATCCAGAAGAGAACAGTGCTGAGTTCATGGGCATCCTCATTAAGGTGCATACATAACCACTATTCAATGCCACACTGACCGTTAATTATTAATTTTAATCACCTCAGTTATTGTATCCTATGCTGTTATTTCAATTTTGCCTTATATCATGTCAAGTGTATGTATATAAAAGTGTATTTTCCTTTTTCTTCAGGCCCTGGCCAAGTTGAAGAAAATCCCAGAGACCATCAAAGCCATAATGGAGCGGCTGGAACCTGAGCTGAAACAGATTGTCAAGAGGTCCACCACTCAGATTGCCGACCACGCTTACCAGAGAGGAGAAAACCTGGCCCAGGAGAGCCAGCCAAGGTACAGTAAAGAGACAGGGGAGGATAAGGAAGCTACACTGAAGGAGGAAGGTACTATGATGAAATATCATGGCTTCCTTAGAGTGGAGAACAATTCCCTGAAGAGCGAGGACTGCTACAGCTCAGTGAAAAAATGCAGAAAACTCAAGGTTAATAATTTATAGTAAATGAAGAGATATAGGAAGTAGGTAGCCATTAAGACAAAGCTGTAAGCAGTTTTGGCAGTGGCCATCTTTTGGAAATGAGTTTGTAGTGTAAGGAAATATTAGTAGCATTAGAAATGCTTCCACAGTGATCAATATTAACAGCGGTATGCAGCTACTGTTGTTACCACCAAAACAAGACCTGTCACTTGTAATCCATTCAGTCATGTATCCATGCAACAGTTTTATTAAAACAGCCTCGCTTATTTCTCTGTAATTATAGTATTCACAGTAGAATCAATTCCCAGTGTTATAAAGCACAATGTGGCCTGTCTCTGCTGGGTTTTGTAAAGGTTAGGAACATACCTCCCCTCCATGCAGATTCTTCTACTTATACATTACAGCTGTTTCTAAATAATAAGCTTTGATTAGTCCATTTTGATGTTAACACGTACCAAGTCTTTTAAGTATATTTAGAGCTGACAGTAAAGGCAGTAGACACCATGTTTTGAATGCAGCCCCAGGGTGTTCATAGTCAGACAGTCAACCAGGTATGAAACACAGTAAAGGCGAGGACTGAAGGCACGCCTGCCTCAGACCATGAAAACAGATACTCTGCTGCTTTAAACCTAGACAAGTCATGGTTAAACACACCCATACACACACAAACAACTTCCCACCTGGCGTAGAGGACTGCTACATTTTAAAAAGCAGTCACATCAGCTCTTGCAGACATGCACGGAGCGGGCAGACTTGGGGAAACACAGGTCTCAGTCCACTGATCCTGATCCATTTAAGAGGAACGTCTTGTTTTCTGTCAGGAATGTTCTCTCTGGCCTCGTCTGCTCTTCCTCCTCCTGCTGTTTGCTGAATCTCATCTGACCTCAGTGTGATAGGCCACTGTGTAGCTCATTCCCAGCCCCGCTCCTTACAGATTGTTTTAAATTTATGTGTCTGTGAGCGCTTAACACTGGATTTGTGTGCATTTGGGCGAACACTTAGAGGTGGGTAAGTGTGTGTGTGTGTGTGTGTGTGTGTTGGCAATTGGATGCATACGCACCTAGTTCTGCACATGTTCACTTCAATTTAAAGTCAGGGCTTGTTGCTATGGAAACTCCTACCGATGTACCACTTGTAGGGAACAATGGTCTTGCATATTGCACACTATATTTTATAGCACTGCAGACTAGCAGGCAACACTTAAGCACTTTACAGCATATATATGGCAGCGTGTGTGGCTTGCTCTTGGGAGGTTTATGTTCTCATTCACATCCTCTGCGATCAGCCACATTAGCAGTGCATTTTCATTTCCAACTTCTCTCACTAGATTTTGCTCCATACAGGTTCATACTCCATGCTCCAAATATATTTGCATGCACCACTGATCCGTGAGTAGCTTAGTTTCATTTGCATCAAATCAGACTTGTCGAACCTGTATCGTCTTTTTTCACATTTCATCACAAACGGAGCCCCAGTACTTTTTCCTTTTATTTTTGGTGTATATGAGATCCTGAGTGTAATCTGAATCTCTTAGAAAGTGAGCTGATTTAACGAAGAGATGCTTGAATGACCACAGAACATTAAAATAAATGGCCATGTATTTTAAATCCAATTTAAAAACAAGAAAAGCACATTGATCACGAGATTGATTGCTTTTACTTTTTTTTCTGTACAGTTGAGTGGCCATTGGAAACTTCAGAGCGACAAATATGTGTTTCTTACTTCATGTCCTCTTGTGTATGACAGCAGGATGACCAGGCACATTTTGTATTGTATTTTTAAAAGGGTTCTTTAAACATTCATAAACCCCTTTTTACGGAAATGGCATTATCAATTAACCTAATGACAATACAATGTTGTCATTATCAGTGTCCTCGCAAAATGAAAGAAATATACATGCGGAGGTTCTGTTGGTCAGTTAGTCAGGGGCTGCACATCCACCTGTGCACTCCCTGCTGTCTCTCCCGGCTGGTCATCAGGCGTGTGCGTGTCAGTTTTGATCCTGGAGGGAAATGAGAAGTGAGGCCTCAAAGAACAGACGGTATAGATTAGGATGGCCTCCACTGGGAGATAATGAGGAGGCTTGCGTTGTCTACACTCTGTGTGTGTGTGCAGCGGTGGAAGACGTATTAAGATCTTTTACTTTAGTACTAAGACCACATTGTGAAAATACTCCTGCAGAGTCCTGCATTCAAATCGGGCTTGAACCAACAACATGTCATTTCTGCTACCAGGGGTCTCTCAGTCAAAACAATGAAAACAGCAGACGTGCTTTGATGAGGTTGTGATTATGAAGTGGCTTGGGATCATGGGAGTTGTTGTATTCATCGTTAGACAACCACCATTATCAATGAAATTGTATCTGACCTGACTCAGGCAAAAATGCTCACAGATGAGAGAATGTTTTTAAGTTTTATTCATGTTACGTTAAGTCATGTTTGGACGACCTGATCTTTCAAGTCATACTCGAAATCACCAAATTCCGAGATATGTAATTTTCACTGAACAGCAAAGGTATGGATATTTGTAATCGGTAAAGTAACAAGACGCTAAAGCTGTTAGACAAATGTAGTGGAGTTAAGATTACAGTAATTACGTTTGAGATGTAGTTTACAAGTATATAGTTGCACAAAATGGAAATACTGAAGTACAAGTACCTCAAATTTGTACTTGGATATACTTGAACACGTATTGTTTTTTTCTATTTCTGGAAGGTGGTGTTCACGATGTATGTTCCTCGTCAGTCCTTCATGTTTATGCATAAGAGAGGGAGGGAGAGAGAGAGAATTCCTTGACTCGTTGGCATTTCACAGCTCCTCTCTTTGTCTCACGAACATCTTCCATTGGCTGAGTTATTGCTCATAGTGATTTGTGCCTGCTTTCCTCTCCATTAATAACATTTACTCGCTGCTACCGCCAGAGTAGTGACAGACAGCCAACCAAAATGCCCCCGAGTGAAACATCCATCTTTCCTATACATTATCCTTATACCTCCCCAAGAAACCTTGGCCACGTCCCAAAACTTTCCTTTTCTTGCAGCATTTAAATCAGTGGTAGTTTCTACTAACTTGGCATTGATTAGATATGGGCGCAGGTGCTTTTGAGTATATTTAATAGAAGATGGTTTGCTTTCAGCAGTTGCTGCTTTTCTGGTTTGGAGCCTATATTTGAATGCTGGCTGGACCTCAGACTAACAGATTTCAAACTTTTTCTGGAATGCCACCAATCCAACAGTTTTGACCAATCATTAACAAAGGAAGGATTCAGTTTGGTGAACATGCCAATGAGTGATGTAGCCAACTAGATGTCAATGCTGATTGGACAAACTACTGTATGCGGCTCTTCCTTGGGTGATGCAAATGCAATTTGTTTTTTTAATGTTACAAGTTAAGAAACATTTTTTCAAGTCGTGCTATAGTCTACAGGGCATTTTTCAAAAATAAAAGAGTAGATGATAGCAATTTAGATGATGGATTATGATTGCTATTAAATAGACTGTGATATTATTGTGTGGCTGGACCCTAATCTGAGGATAAATTAGACAGAGTAAGATGTGGGTAACACAGAGTTTGACACTGTCTCTGGATTCACAAAATGGTTCAGCTACCCAGGAAGGAAATAAACGTCTAAGTCCTGGTCCATCAGGGGCTTCAAATCATACTTTGAACTTTCAAACTGTGGTCGCCTTCAAAAGAAAGAAAAGTGTAGTTCCTGTAAAATAAAACCCAATTAAAATGCCAGAGGAGAGTATTAAAAGTCCGGTGTTACACGTACAGTGTCACTATGTCCATATAACTGTAATATCTCCACTAAAATAAAGTAGGCACTCACTGGCATGGGTGCACCGGGTACTCATTCAGACTCAGCTAATATAACCTGTGTTCCCTCTTAACTCTGAAAGCTTTGTCCTTGCGCGGAAAACAGGTATAGAAAAGTCCATATGAAAGCATTAGCGTAGATGAGGCAACTGTGAGTTTCCGATCCACAGCGCAGCACTCAGATCAAGTGGAAGGTCTGTTTGGTTTGGGCTGCGCTTTCTTCTTCAGCCAGAGCCATTTAGAACTAATGAGAGTAGCTGTTCATTTGAGTCCAGGTCGGGCAGTTGCACTGCTTTTTTCGATAGCCAGCCCAGGTGCTGGGTCAGAATGGCTGTGAGTATCTGCTAAATTGGAAATGTGAATGAAAACCTGGAAGTGCCATATGCTGGTGCCGTGAAGTGCTCTCGGTAATGATTTTTGGGTAGATAACTCCTCTCATTTTCTTCAGGAAAGCTATAGATTTGCCTGTAGTTGTCACGTCAAGTTGAATCTATAAATAGCATTACTCACATGCTATTTACCTTTATTTTGTCGGTAAACGGAGTGGAACAGGAATCTTTTCATCATTTTAAGAGTGTGTTTGTGAACATACTGTACATCCTTCTAGAGGCAGTGAAGAAGTCACACTGCACTTTAGGTCTCACTTCCCTTTTTGTTATTTATATTAAAAGAGAAGCCGAATTCCTTGGTGGCTCTCTGCTGTCTTTAGAAATAAATCCAAGGCCAAGTGATTTCAGAGGATGTATTTTCTTATCCAATAAACTGTCTAGTGAATGTTGTACATGCTGCATGTCTGAGCTCCTGTATTAGATTGAGATAGACAAGACCATGGGAAAAAATCTCACAAAATAAATGTTATTTTTATTCTCGATCACATCTGTTTTGTTTTATTGGTTTTATTAAATATGACTTCTTCTCTCCCTCTTCTCTTTTTTTTTAAAAAACCCTCCTCTCTCTCTGCTCTCCATCCCTCTCATGTCTCATCCTCTCGCTCCCTTTCTTCTCTCTCTGGCTCCCTCTACAGGCTGCTGCTGGAGCTGCTGGAGCTTCTGTTTGACAAGTTCAAGGCAGTGGCCCAGGCTCACAGCGTGGTGTTGGCCCACCTGCAGCAGATTGCGGTGCAGGGCGGGGCCCACGAGGAGGGCATCAAACTCTATGAGCAGGCGGACGTCTCTGCCAAGATCCAGACAGTGCTGCAGGTGAGTTATATGCAACAGTGACTCAGACCATTGATATATGTGCTTTCAGTATAGTTTCAAGTAAGAAGTTGTGTGCAGAGGCTGAAGAGGAGTATTAAAACCCTAGAGATCAATTAAAAATCAGTGTCACCTTTGCTACTTTAAGTATAGGGCCATATTGCAGCACTGCACCTTATAACAAGGTGCCTTCGTGGTGAACATTTTTGTTTTGTCTTCCCTTGCTGGCATACCCCCAGGCTTTTATTTTCCATCCACTGCCATTGAGATTTGTCCATCCGTGATTTATTTTCCACCTGGCACTTTTCTTAAAACACTGATTTATTTCACCTTCTCTCACAGTAAATTAAACAGTAGAGGAACTGACAGTGATGTGACGGATGGCATTCAATCTGTCAGCGAGAAGTAGCGAGAGGAAAAAGACAAGGGAGGCTCGATTGCTTGGATTAATTTGAGGTTCTTTAATTGGCATGTATTTATGCTGGGTTCTTGCTCCCTGCTCCCCTTCGATTGGTTTAGGGGATGAGCAGCTGTTGAGCTGACCTGTGGTGATTCTCGGAGGGAAATCTGCGGCAGTTGTTGCCCTCAAACTGATCAGTGACTTTGTGTGTGTGTCTGTGTGTGTGTGTCTGTGTGTTCATACTGAATAACACAGGACTTTTCCTGATGCGCCCTCACTGGGAGTTGCATTTCTCCTTCGTATAACCTCGTTTTAGCTAACCGAAATTTGGGGGTGAGGTGCTTCTTGCTGACTTGAGTTCTTCGATTGTTTTAACTGTAATTGATGGCAAGATTAGCAGCTTTATGTTGATTTTCTACTGATCATGCTAGTGTGAACAATTAATAAACAGACAGAACTCTGTTGCTTGGATAAATGCTATTACTAATTTGTGCACTTTGGCTCATCTGCTTCCAATAACTTGAGTTTTTTCCAGCTGGCGTGCGTGCATGCATAAAAGCAGGAGTGTTTAGGTGTTTTCCAAGGGTGTGATTGTGTATAGGCATGTACTGTAATAGCTCTGCTGTACCAGCGCAGTTATAGAAGGCATTAAGCCATTCCCCAGTCTGCGATCACTGCCAACACCCAGTTGCCAGGGGCTCCACTCTCCCCTGTTTCTGCAATGTGCGATAATGTAATCTCTTGATTAGAATACTCATTACGTGAAATGAGGTTTTCTTATTCACTCACTCGTGTTATTATTTCCTGACCGATTGTATCAATATGAAGGCCCCTTGTCCATCCCGCACCCCCTTCTTGCCATTTCTCTCATCTCTTGCTTGTTCTTTCGTCTTTCTCTCCCACTTTCCATTTCCATTTCCCTTGCTCTTTCCTTCCTCGGCATCTTTCCCTACTGCCTCTGCATTACAGTCTCTCAATTTCCCAATACCTTGTGCATGCATACCCCTCTTGCTCCTTGTAATTTCCTTCTTAATCTCATTATCTTGCTTTCTTTTTCTCTCACAACTCCCACACTCCCTCTCACCCCCCTCATTTAGCCCACTCTGTCCTGGAGAGTCGCATATCAGCAATGAGAGAAATTAAATTCCTACTGCTCCCACAGTGGCTCCGTCAAGTTTTATTGGATACTGAGCCAGGTCTTATCTCGCACCTTAAGATGCTCAAAGGGGCAGGAACCTACACAGGATCGGTCAAAATGTGGTTAAGATCTTTGTTAGTGCCTCATCATGAGTTTGTTTCGCTACAATAACTGCTGTATCTCTTTTAGAAAAATGTGTTCAATATTGCCTGCAAATATATACAGTTTAAACCCTCGGTATATAACTTCTGTCGATAGGGATCTCTTAATCAAAACAATAAAAAAGAAACTTAGTTTGATGACTTTGTGAAGTAGCATAGGATCATTGGATTTTCAATTAAAGTCTATCTGACGTGACTCAGGCAGAAATGTTGATGGACACATTTATGTATTAACGTTTTGTTCAGTTTATGTTCAGTCACTTTCACAGGTTTAATCATAAGAAGACTGCGTTTTGGTATCTTTTCTCCCCCACAGTTAAATCATTTGAATCCCTGCCTGTCTTGTGCCTCATGCTCATTGTAGTTCACATCTCTGACAGAACAGAAACCTCTCGGTAGGTGCTATTTTTTTTCTACACCTTGTGGGGTGGAGAAACCAGGTTGACCTTTCCACATGACATACCAGCAGACAGACGCAAGAGCCGACAGAAACATAGGGCGCACCCAGTTACAAGGCCTCAGCAGAAGAGTGCCGTTCATCAGTGTGCGACTGCGGCCCGGTAGGCTTAGAATGGGGAGTAGGTAAACAAGCTTTTGAAAGTCAATGTAATGGTCTTAATCCCTGTTCAGAAACGCTGGAGACGCTTCTGCTGCCTGTTAATTTCACTGTAGAAGTATTGATTCAAGGCATAAAACACTGGATGCTGCAAGGAGTGTTTCAGTGCCACTTTGCAATATTTCAAGTGGCGTTCTGTTGAATGTGTGTGAGTATATCTATTGATTATTCACACCATTATTGAATTTACATTTCTAAGTTTACACCCCTGCGTGGCTTTTCTACTACTCCTTATCTCTATCAGTGATTGCACCTTTTTACTTTTGCATCAGAAACTATCCTGTTCTTCAAAGCAGTCTGTTTTATCAAAGACATCAGAGTCACTTGAACGTATGTATACATAAATGTTGAATATGCTTTGTCTTCAAAAAATACAGTATGATAGCATCGAGCTCTTGAGAGTGTCAGTGTTAATGTTATGTTCTCTGAGTTGACATGCTGTCCAAACAACATGAGACGACGAGCAAGAAATCTCACAAGTTTCCTTTGACTTATTACGAGATAGAAGTAAAAATACGCTACAAGGTAATTACGTAACATAGCTCATAAAAGATCACAGTTCATAAAACCCCTGCATTCTTCATTAAGACTTCTCAATGGGAGTGCTATTTAATATATATTGTGGCACAATAGTGTCTCTGAGTGTCTCTTGCTACTGACTTCTGTCAACCTTTGACCTTGTTGGCCGTTCGGTTGGAGGCGTACAAGTTTGTTAATTAGCTCGCCATTTGCGCATGCTGCAAGGATTTGTGGCTGGGTGACTGCTTGCCGTGTCCGTTGTCTGCCGCCAGTGTGTGACCAGAGTGCAAATCACACTTTTAATGAGTGGCTACCTCTCTGCAGACAAGGAACTTTGAGGCTGTATTCAAAAAATATGGATAGACGCTGAAAGCACTTATTCCTTAAAGATAGAAATTTTACGAGAGAACTCAGACTTTTGCATATTAACATTGTCAACTCTCAACTTCAACTAGCAAGTGATAAGAAAATGTCTAACAAGGACTGAGATTCTTTAATTTAGGCTCCAATTAGAGAGTAAGATTTTATTTGCTACTAACTTTGATTAAATTGAACCTGTACCTGCCTTAGAAAAGTTTGTCTTTCATGGGATTTGGGAATATCTGTTAACACATTTCCACCATCCATTCCTAACAAATTTCAAATATTTTTTCACATTAAATGTGAAAAAATATTCCTGATCTTGTTCCTGCCTCTCTTTCTTTTTTATTCACAAGAGAACCGATAGCTTAGTCTAATTTGTTCCACAAATGAATCATTTTATTCCCATAGATTAACCTAAACAAATTAGAGTGTGTTTGTGCCAAAAATATATAAATATACATGTGAGTTTAGATATGCCGTGCCTTCTCTTGGCTCATCAACACAGTGAAAACAAGGCGAATTGAAGTGCCAGAGAGCAGCCAGAAGACAATGATCTCTTTTAATTAGATATGAGGCACAGACGTCGCAGCGTTGTTCTCGCCCAACATTTTAATCAATGTGTCACATTTATTCTGCCCTCCGAAGCGCTGTCATATTTAAATATCTCTGGAGCGCAGTGGAGTTTACCATCTCCACAGTGTCTCAAAGTCTCTTGCCTCTCAGCTCCACCCTCCCTCGCTCCACCCGTATCTACTACATCAACATCACAGGAGAGTTAATCAACTGCTGATGTATGTTTTTGTAATAATTTCCTTGACTTGTTGATCCAATTTATGACTCTGTGTTGCAGATGGGTACACATTATTGTGTCCTGCACTGTTAACATGATTTTGGCTTCAACTTTTAAATTAAAAAGATCTCAGATGACATAAGTGCAGTCTTCCAAGTTTTGGAAGATAATCAGCATCATTTCAGAGAAAGATTTTATAATGTGGCTTGAGTAGCTAATATAAACTAACGACCAGCTTCCAGCGCTACACAGAGCCCCTTTAATTTAATTTACTGCATAGGTACAGTTACAAAAATGAAGTATTTTCAAATTCTGAAGACTACCACAATCTCTGAAAGCAACAACAGAATAAACTAATGGCAGAATTCACTCATAATTAGAAGCATTTATGGTGAATAGTAATATTATCATTGGCCTGTGTTAAGGTATGTTCAACCTGCTGCATTCCCCTTTGCTATTCAGTCAAAACATGCAGAAAGCCTTGCCTTTTCAGTATATTGACTGTTGTTTTCACTATTTCATGGAGATAAAAATCAAAAGCACATATATTCCTAAAGAATAGTATCCATAGAAACGGCATTCAGCATGACATACTATGCTGTTTTCCCTCTTACTCCTTTGTTTAGAACAAATACATTCACATATAAAAGTTGTTTGCATCAGAAAAGCATGTTGAGGACACAGCAAGGACACTGAGAGAAATAAAGTGGGTTCCAGTGAACACGCAGACACATCTTCCTTTCCTCCGTCAACAAGATAGCCTTCAAAAGATTGACTAGATGCAGTACGCTCCAGGTGGGAACCCCCACCGGTTAGCGGTAGTTCGGTGCTGTGGGAGTAGTTGTGGCTGAAGCTCTGTCAGAACTTGTGAAGGTTATTGAAGTTTCGGGAACACAATCAATACAGGGTGTATAAAGAACACTTTCTTTGACGGCCAAGGACACTTTAGACTTTTACTTCAAGATAGCAGCAAGAGATATCAGTCAATATGTTTTGTGACGAGACACCAGCCGAGGGATTTAGTGGGAAAACAGCCGATTTCAATAAAGCCTTGAGAAAGGAACAAATTGCTCAGATTGTTTTCTCGGCTGCTTTTGACATGACTTATTAAGAAGGGGAGGTTAGAAACAGGGGAAGAGAAAATAAAGTGATATTTATTTCTTTAATTTCAGGCAAATGGCTGCCTAGTTCCACCGATGACTCAAGTGCTCACCTGCAAGGCTTTGAGTCATGCTTTCTTAATTGTACTGATTTGCTGGGTGTTTGGGCCCTAATGGACATGATGGAGGATGATTGTACACTTTCTCTGAGCACAAAGGGTGAGATTGGGACATTTGGTTAGGAGGAAATAAATGGAAGTGCTGATAATGAATTACAAAAGCTGACTTCAATGATGTGTTTCCCCCTTTTTAATAGAACTTAGCACTCAGCCCAGTGGACTGATTTAAGTTTGGGACGAGACCCAAGCCACACAAGTGTGGAACAAGGTTGTTTGGTTGATGGAATTACATTTGAATATTTGTGGTGGAAATGATTGTCTTTGTCAGGGAGCGCTTGAGAGAGATGTGAGTTTTGCACTCACGCAACCAAGCACCCAAAACGCACACACACTCGAGTTGATGTGAACTCTTGAGCTTAGTCTTGGTATCTGGTGTGAAGAGCCATTTGCCATGTCTCACATCTTTACATACCACCTCTTTTTTTCAATATCCACTGTTTCACAGATTAACCCGTGGATATTGATTTTTAGTGAATTCAGAAAGTTAATTTCCTCCTCTCTTGTCTCTCTAACCATTTAATGGACGTTACAGTGGCTACTACTGACCTAATGTAGCATGAAGATACTGTTTTGTCTAAGCTATCAATATCAATCTCTGCTAAAGAAATTACTGTGAGGATGCTTTGATATTTAAATGTAAGATTTCCAACCTGAAGTTTTTGGACAAGTAAGGAAATGCAGAAGGAGACTCGATTTTGTTTTCCCCTGATACTACCTACTGCCAAAATGAAAAGCATTGAGAGATGAGAGTGTGTGTCACAATTATATTTGCGTAATTTCCATGAATTCCCATTTGCCATCCTCGATAGTGGAGCCAGTTACGTCAAAAGTTATCAATGCTACTAAATTAAACTGGCTCCCATTCAGAAGCGCTCTGGGCTCCATCACCACCTAATATTGTAAACTAATTAATTAGTTTATTTTCGTCACTTGTGAATATGCGCTGTTTTGCGTAGACGTGATGGTCTGGGTGCACCCCTTCCTCTCGGGCATCAGTTTGCTTTTGTGTCCCCATTGTCACAGACACACATTTCAATGCATACCTGTCCTTCAACCTGTCTGATTTAACTGTGATTGTACAGCAAAAGCAACAGAAAGTCTTCCTATCCGAAAGCCTTGTTTGTCATCCAATCCAATTCCTTTCACTAATGCCTGATATATTTTTCATATATGCAATACTTCTTCGTCACTCTGTAAGTGTGTCTCACTGACGAGCTGTGCGGTTACACACAGGTGACAGTAATAGGATCCAGGCCTCTTTGTTGCTTGAGTAATAGCGATTTTAATGAGATTTCATATGCTTGACCTGATGGGTAAGAGGGAGGAGGAAGGAAGAGATGGGAGATTGTCTTATTCATTGTGTGGAGACGAGCACAGTGCATTTAGTTCATACAAATAGTTGTAGTGATTAGTGATTTGCAGACAGTCTTCAACAGATGGAAGGGAAACTTTTGAATCAAACAAAACAAATACCTTTGGTTAGTTTTCCCCTTCATATGACATATTCACTTTTGAATAAGAGGAAAGGGTTTGGTTCAGTGTTGCTGTTACTGCTCCTTATCACTGAACTTTACAAATGAGAAACTTGTAAACAAAATTATCACCACCTGAGAACTGTGAAGTTTTTTTTCTTTTGTTTCAACATTTCGTGGATTACTATTCACCTGAGTCTAATGGGCGTCATCTTATCTTCATGTCACTTTCTTGACAAACAAGGACGAAGATAAGTGTCTAAAACTGTTCTTTTATTCTTGGTAATTTGTTTGCACACTGCACAATGAGATTGAAATATATTTAGTTGCTGTCATCCTATCCATTTTTATCAAGAAAAGAAAACGCTAATTTGCTGTGGTTTGGCTCTGCAGCAAAGTAACCTTGTTAGGACCAATGTAGCACTTTTTATTGAGGCGGCTTTAAAAGTTTGATGTGACGTTTAAAAAGTTTAGTTTCGTGAGTCTATTTCTGTTACACGTTTTGCTGCTGATTGGAGATAGATAGGTGAAACTGTCATCTAAAGGCGTGTGCCCTCACAGGAATAAATAGGAGATCTTTAAGTAGAGGCGGGAAAACCAACTCTCTTCACTTAAAGGTGTTAAATCAGCAACTACTGGTTATTTAACTTGGTCTTCTTGTTTCCTCTCCTCTCTCCATTCCCTTCCCCTTTTCTCTTTAGCATTCTGCTCAGTGTTCATTGTCCACTTATAATCCTTTGCTCTTTCTGTTTTTCACAACTCTGTCCCACCTTTATCTCTCCTTTTGTGTTCCCTTCTGCCTCCCATCCCTCTCTTCCTCTATCTTCCTCTCTGTCCTAGTTGTCCAGTTAATTGCCTCCAAAGTTCACTCTGTCTCTGGGCTAATGCAATTTAAGTAGGGTCGGAGCCCCTTCATCAGCCCAGTGCTGGCATTTCATTAAGTCTACTTGGGCGTTTGCTTGCAAGCAAGTAGGGGGTTTCGCTCCATCGGCTCATCATTAGTAATTAATACACTGATAGGATTAGCTGCAGCAAGAGGCTAGTGGCAAGTGGAGGCCCTGGTGTTGCCGGTCACAGAGGGTGTGTGTGTGTGATATGGCCTATAGGGCTGCCTGTGATGTGGGGAAGTGTGTTAGAGAGTAATTACATGTGTGATGGAAGGTTGTGTGCACGTGTTAGACTGGCATATTTAGATGAACATTTGTGACCAAGTGCTATGACGGCAAGCAAATGTAACTTTTCATCACAAGTATTCATGTTTCTGTTTTTTCCTGTAGTGACCCTTCAAATCTCATAATCTCAAAATCCATCTTCTTCTATTTTTTCATGGATACCTGTGCATATATGTGCACTTGAATTAATGTCAGCGCTTGCATGGGAAGGCTTTCCCATGCATGACGGGGGTGTGCTCTCCGCAGCGCTAATTACATCATTATGGTCGGGATGGATCTCCATCTGCTTGGCCATTACTCCATGCCCCATTCTGGGCTGACCCACACTGCGCCTCAGAATTAGACACACACAGGCTAAATGGCCCTGCTAAATTATGAAGCTATTAGATATGGGAGGCTATTTTAGAACATATGTATTCACACAGAGAGAGAGGAATGAGGAAGGGTGAGAGAGAAAGGGGACGATGAGCAGAGGTGGACCGAGCAACAGAGAGAAAATAGAAATGTGAGAAATGAGAGATGAAGCGCTGCGAGATTTTGAAAAATGAGAGCCAATGAAAGCGACAGAGGGAATGTGCAGATAAAATGATAGAGTGGGAGAAGTTAACTTTCCCTGTCTGGCCGGAGTTTCAACTTGCTTGTCCTCAGCTATTGTTAGAAGTTGATAAGATTTTCATGAAGCATGATCAGACGTTGATGGATTTCACAATGGATCATGCTGACAGATGAGGGAAATGGAAGAAGGGGTAAGAATTATATGGCACCCAGTCATGTCAATGGCCTTTTTCTGTCTCAAAGTTTGGAGGGTTTTTTGTATTACATTTGTGATACATACGTAGTGAAAGTAGTACTACAAGCCGTGCTCAATACAGAACCTATGAAGGATGTCCATAGCTTGTCGGCTAGATAGGCCTGTTAACAATGTATTTTTTAATTGCAGTCTTACATTAAAAGTGATAAGAAAATATAAGAATCATTTCATAAAATATCATTGGAACAGTAGAACAAAATTGAAACCAGTGCTACAGAGATGCACTGATGCATTCAAGGTAAAATATTTCTATAAGAACTTCAATCAGAATGGAAAATGCTTTTTTTCTGCAGTGAGCTTCACTGAGATGGAGCATAGTCCGATGATAAATATATGTAAATGGGGATTTACAGGATATGAGTGTGAGCGGGAGCTTTAACATCATTAGTAAGCTTGAGTACTCATGTTACATTATCTAAGCTCTAATAAAATCAGGAGGATGCTTATGGATGTGATAAATTAGGGCCTAACATTAGATTGATCCTTTTGAAAGTGGCAACTTTGCGATATTCCAGGAAATGATCTTGATTTCTTGTGTTCGTCTTGTGTTTCGTGGACAGTTTTAGTGAGTCGGCGTTCACAAATTTGTCCGTTAGTTAGACCAACTGCATTGTGACCCTCTCTAATTAAGAATAGTAAAAGCCTAATCTGTGTTTCTTCCGCTTTTAAGCTTTTAACCTAATGTTCTATGTGATCAGGTTCTGCTTATGGAGTATCTGGATGTGAAGAACAGCCGCAGTGCCACGGAGCCATCGGCTCAACTCTCCTATGCCAGCACTGGCAGTGAGTTTGCTGCCTTTTTTGCGAAGAAGAAACCACAGCGTGCCAAGCAGTCGCTTTTCAAGTAAGGATCACACCCTTTTCTAATGCCAAGACCATTGTTTATTGTAATATTTTTTTTCCTTTTGCATTATGTTACCGTTATGCTGTCATATCTTATTTCCACTTGTTGAACCTTTTGTGTGTTTTGCAGGTTTGAATCGTCTTCCCATGCCATCAGCATGAGTGCCTACTTGAGGGAGCAGAGGCGAGAACTCTACAGCAAGAGCGGAGAATTACAAGGTGAGGAGGGGGGATAGAGGGATGGGGCGTAGAAAAAAAAAGAGAGAAGTGGGGGATGTGATGATTGCCTGAACAGCTGGATTGGAGTTGGGACATGAAGATGGGTGGAAGGATGGCGAGATGACAGAGCAGAAGGTGTGAAAAGTATTGACATAACAGTGAAGACATGGGAAAATATGACAGAGAAAAAAAAGGATAAATTGGGCCGGGTTGGCAGTGTGTGGGAGAGAAACGAGCCGCAGGAACTCACAACGAAGGTTAAGGTCAGGCAGAAGGATGAAAAGATGGAAGGAGCGAGGGAGCATCGAGGTGTATGAGTTGTGTAAGAGTAGAAAAAATAGGAGCCGACAAGCTTATTGAAAAGACAAACAGGTGTGTATTTTTCCTCAACTCGGAACAGACGGTGGAGGCAGGAGGGTGTGGAAGGGTTCATCCATATTGACGGAGGGATTTGGGGAGATGGAGAGGCGGATTGAGAGCATGAGGGCAGCAGTATAACAATAGGTGCAGTGGCGATAGGAAGGACAGGTTGCGGGTCAAGAAGTTACACTCAGGAAAGAAAAAAGGCAGACAACGGGTGTGGAGAGGGAGACGGCGATAGAGGAAGAGATTGACGAGAGGCAGAGAGCAGGGTGACTTTGCAGAATCCGCCTACAGGGAGAGGCCTTGAAAACCTCTCACTCAAATACACACACACACACACACACACACACACGCACAAAATAGCACGGTGAGTGAGCTGCACAGCCAGACCCTGGAGAGTCTAAGCTGTTCTACTGCTCCTACTTCTTCTGTTTCCCTCTGTCTCTCTCACTCCCTGGCTCTCTGTTTCTCTGCCTATGACCTTGAGGTTTCAATCAGCAGTGCCTGACAGCACTGTTTGTCTGCTGCTATCCCTTTTTTTTTTTTTTTTTTTTACACCGAGCTCCTCATTGACATTGTTTGGATGAAACTGAAAAGGTAGCAGATGGAGAGATAAAATAACAGTAAAGTACTAATCTGCAACAACGACTACATAACACAGGCAAAAATGATCCTTTGGTAATTTCTGCATAATGACTTGTGACTATTACAAGTAAATGATTTAAAAATATTGTGAATTAGATTTCTTGTATTCAGATTAAAAATAAGCAAAGAACTGACTTGTCTCACATATGTTGAAGACATTTCAGTGCAGGCTGTAGTCAAAAAAGTGGCACTCATACAGTAGCTTGGTCTGTAAATGTATGCAAAATGTACTGCCTCTGCTCCCCTGCCACAAAAAGAACAGAATTGATTAACTGCGGATAAAGGAAAACCCCAAATGGTCTTCAAATAACAGCTCACTTTTTTTTCCCTTTTTCTTCCATCTGTCGGCGCCTAAGAAAGAAAGAAAGAAAGAGGGAAAAAATGTTTTTTTTTTTGACTGGCTGAATGCCTTGGAGCGTTTTATAAGAAGATGAGATTTCTCTGGGCTTTCATTTCACCTGTCACAATGCGTCGCACCGGCCACGAGCCCAAGCCGGGGCCTGAATGGCTGCAAAGAGATTGAAGGAGTAAGAAATCATTTAGAAAGTGAAATAAGTCTGCTGCGATGGAGCGGTGGGGAAAGATGGATGGAGGGAAGGAGGGAGGTAGAGGAAGGTTAAAAGTCATTGTTTTCATCAGGGTCCAGCGAAGAAGCCATTAAGAGATTTCTGAAGGAAGAAATTAGAAAAATATGTATTGAGACGGTGTGGAAAGGGACTTTTTTTTTTTCTCTCTACAAATTAAACTTACTGTAGGGAGGGAGGGAGAGGAAAAGATTGAGTTGATGAGTTCTTCTGGCTGTGGGATTACTCAACACTTGAAGCTTAGTCGTGTGTGTCTCTTAGTCTCTCTACTTGGAGTTTCCTAAACTCTTCTTTTCTCAACGGTCTGCTTCAAGTCAATATAGTTATTAACTCAGATGCTCACCAAAGCAGCCTTGGAAATAAAACTTTTGATTGTTCACTTTAAATCCAGCTATGCACCATTAATAAAGGAAGAAAAATGGTCACACACTAAATGGAGTACAAAGTCAGGACTGCAGTTTTTGCAGAAGCTTTTGCTATATTTGCTGCATTTAGTGCGTTTGCGAATGATCAAATACTGATATGAAACAGGGCTGCAACTAATGAAACATCGTCAGTTAATATGTCTCATATTTGTTCTTATTCAGTTAGTTGTTTGTTCTATGAAATGTCAGAAAATGGTGAAAAATGTTGATTGGTGTTTCCCAAAGCCAAAGACAATGTCCTCAAATGTTTTCTTTTGTCTACAACCCAAATATAATCTGTTTACTGTCAAAGAGGAGTAAAGAAACCAGAATATATTGACATTTAAAAGATTTTAAGGCATTTCTTCAAGTTTGGAACAAATGTCCCCTTGGACTTTGGCAGTCAAAGATCATGGTTGTTGTGACCTCGTGGCATCCCAATTTCGCAAATGCAATACCTCAGGAACACCTTGACATAAATGACTACTTGGACTTGATTAGATTTGGTTGGTCAAAGGTCAATGTCACTCTGATCTCACGGCATCCCATTCTGATGAAGGCGATATGTCAGAAACGTCTTGAGGGAATTCCTTCCAATTTGACACAAAGATCCATTTAAAAAAGGATGAACTGATGAGATTTGAGTGGTCAGAGGTCAAATTTCAAGGTCCCTGTGACCTCACATGACACATTTTTGGCCATAACTAACAAGAATTAATATGTTTAAAGAGAAATTTTACAAAAATGTCTCATGGCATAAAATGATGAAGTTATGACATTTGATATCCATATCTTTAAAAATGACATGGGTGACTACAAGGAGCTTTCAGTTTTAGTCGTTTCTGGCGGGCTTTTGGGTCTTTGCTATTTGTTTTGGAAGTGAGTGACAGAGAGACCACAGGATAGATCGCGATGAGGTTATGTATTTATATAAAATTGAATATGAAATATGTGATCAGATCCGAGCACAGGCTTTAATAATAACTAACTATAAAAACAGCAGTCTTTTCGCTGATGGTCTTTGCTGTTACAGGTCATTTATAATCATCTGAGAAATCACAAGACTGTTTCATAAACACTTAAAAGTTCCTCGTAGTCACTTTAAACAGATCAGTTCATTATGAATATAGTTGGTGATTAATTTTATAGGGGCTCTATGGAACAATTTGTAGAAATTTACATGTATTAATCACTTTTTTTATTGGCCATATGTGAGCAGATTGTAACATGACATGAAAAATGAAACCTTCCCTGTCTCTCTCGCTTACCTATACAAGCCTGTGGACGATTTCTTTAAGTTATTTAATGCTGCTAGACTGTAGATTTCCCTTTCAAGGACCCCTGTCCGCTAACATAAACTAACAAGCGGTTTCCAGAACAACACAGAAGTTCCAAAGAGTCTTTAAATGTTGACAACTAATCAATTAATCGATGAACTGTTGCTGCCCTAATATAAAATACATTTTCAAGTCGGAGAGGTTGCCTTATGTGTCGTATCTTTGTTCAGGCTCCCAGATCTTTAAATAAGAATCAGAGCAGCAGCGCTTGAATAGAATGTGTAATGATTTTCTAACCTCTCCACAGTCACATATCTCTAATGGGTTTGAAATTAATCTGTAATATCTGTAATTTATGTCTCCTGAGTGTTGTAAGGACCCCAGCCATATATCATTACACACATGCACACGGCTACACAGGCGCACACTGTATTCACATGCCTCCCATACACATGCAAACACAGGGGGGGATTTAATTGCTTCCCTTCTTCACTGATGCACGCCTGGTACGCTTCAATTAATCCGATGCCTCATCTAAAAGACTCTATTACGGCTCCATATGTAGCCACATCTGGAATATGTGTTCTGAACGTATGTAGTGAGACTGCCAGCTCGAGCATGTATATGGTGTTCATATATTCAGCAGATCGTCAGTTGTCTGTCTAAAAGCGTATGCAGTGTTTGTGGATGCATTTGCATCCTCGGCAAACCACTACTTCAGAATCACAGAGATTCCAGATTCAATCACACTCCCTATGAATAAATTATGAAAATAACAATTTTTCCAGCTATGGATGTGTTACCATGCCTCTATGTTCCTCTGCATTTCTCCCAACCGCGCTTTTACATCCTCGCCCTCAGCTTTTTTATTGCCTCTCTATGGCGCGTGTATAGGCAGCGGATGACTCAAAGCGCCCCAGTGGTCATCTGGCAGGTGAAGTGTGAATATATCCCAATAACTACTGCAGTCAGTAATGCATTTCCAGCCTTTTTAAAAATGTTATTTCTCCTTGCGTCACGGCTGTTCATTGTGTCTCTTGTGATATTGCCTTGCCCCGGGACGCGTTTGAAGTGACGACCATACACAAAACCTGCCTACCACCACACAGTTGCTCCGGATTTAAACAAACACACACACACACACACACACATCAGACGCCCCCATTTTGCACTTCATGCAGGCACGTACATATTCTCCCATTCCCAACTCTCTTCCACCTCTGACCTCCTGCAACTCTTTAGATGTATTCATAATCAATTCGATTCGGAATCTATTTCACACATTCCCTGTTTTTCTTTTGATATTCAAATAGACTTGTTCACAGGGTGTCCGGGCAAACAAAAAGAACTGTCAGGCTGAGTCCAAACTATCTCTCTGCCCATCCCTTTATACCTCATACTCAGTCTTGGATAGAGAAAAAAAGCCAACTGCATTAGGGGCTCCTTGTTTATGTATAATAGCATCATGTTCCCATGAGAGGAGGAGGGACAGGGAGAGGAGGAGGAGGAGGAGGACGAGGACGAGGAGGAGGAAGAAGGTGACGGCTGAGGGGAGACCAGAAGTGGTGTTCCTTGTCAGGCTGATTTGTACACCCCACCAGGGAGGGGAGGGAGAAGAGGTGCAAATGGAAAAATGTCGTGTGGGAGAAGCAGGGTAGAGGGGATGGTGGGTGGGATATTAGGGGTGGGGCGAACAGATGTTGATCTCCACGTCTTCACAGATGTGAATGTGCGTATGTAACTTGAAATAGCGGAAACCGCATGTTCCTGACAAGTGACGTCTGATGTTACGCACTTTGGCCAAACTGGGATTGTGTTTGATGGGGGTGGAAATGTCTTATGTTGATAGGCAATGCATTTTTTTTTTTTTTTTCAGAAACGATGGCAGACACTGCACTCCAAAAAACAGCATACTCTATTATCCCATGTTATTTATTTGGACGACTCCTAACTAAAACGCTAACTTAAAAGGTAACTAGGCCATTTTTCCACATTAAAGTATGTTTACAGGTATCGGTGAGTACTACTTTATGTGTGAAAAAAGAGGCATAAAGCCTTTTAGCCAGGCTAAGTTGCATTGTGGGTAATGTAGCCACCAGGTTTTGAAATGCATTCCACTCCCATAACACCACTGGACGATTTGGACAGTTTTAAAAACAAATGAGCCAAATCGATATAACAGAACCAGATATATCGCCTCTTTTGTTCCACCGATCGTGTTCCTTTTCAAAACATGACACCTTCAATGGGCACAATGCAACATAGTTATTGGGTGACATCACTGGAGGCAATTTATCACATTACATGCAGCTTCTTCTAGAGCCACAAAATACTTTATACTACAGGACCAGTGTTGGGTGTAACGTGTTACACCATTTCAAGTATTTCAAGTAACTTACAAAGTAACGCGTTACAGTAACGTAACTACTTTTTCGGGTAAAAAGTAGTGTAACGCGTTACTACTGAAAATATGGTAACGAAACGTAGTTCCTTTTTCAATTGGGCAAAACCTTACTTTTCCGAGGGACAGATTTGACAGCGACACTGCCTCAGCTGCGCTAGTCGTGGGCTCTCATTCCACACTGAGTGT
>OMLP01023209.1:0-17248 GCA_900302685.1 Spondyliosoma cantharus | reverse complement strand
GAGGTCGAAGGCTAGAGGTGGAGGGGTGGGGCGATGGAGTCATCCATACCATAAGTATGAGGATTCACCGTCCACACGAGAACCAGAGGGCAGAGTTTTCTGATGTTTCCACCCTGAGACCAGGTTTCAAAAAAGTGTGTTTACAGGATCCATGTGGACGATCAGACAGAACCATGCAGAACATGTGAGGTTACAGTAAAGAGTGTTTCCATGTGGACGATCGGACAGAACCATGCAGAACATGTGAGTTTACAGTAAAGAGTGTTTCCATGTGGACGATCGGACAGAACCATGCAGAACATGTGAGGTTACAGTAAAGAGTGTTTCCATGTGGACGATCAGACAGAACCATGCAGAACATGTGAGGTTACAGTAAAGAGTGTTTCCATGTGGACGATCGGACAGAACCATGCAGAACATGTGAGTTTACAGTAAAGAGTGTTTCCGTGTGGACGGGGTCTCAGCCTCAGTGACGGAGGTCAGTGTGGGACGCAGTACAGAGGTGATTTACAGCGGCTCTGTCCTGGACTATGACTCTTCTGACGAGAAGACAGAGAGAGAGTCCGACATCATCAGCATGTGGAGCCAGAATATTCTCACATGTTACTCTGTGTAATGTGTATGTGTAAAAGAGAGAAACTTGAATTCAGATGGTGTCCGGTTGTATTTACAGACTTTAGACTCAGTAGTGAACTGGCTGCTTTTACAGGCTGTCAGACCTTCATCACCTCTGAGATACAGAGTGGTGTTAGCAGACAGGACGGGCCGGTGTCAGAGTCAAACATCAGCTGGTTCCACCATTTTAAATGTGAGAATTTATTTAATTATGTCATTAATGACAGTAAATTAAATGTGTTTTTGACTGTTGGTTGGCTGTTTTAGTGATTTCTGAGATGAACAGTGTTATTATAAACAGTTAAACTTGTTATGCCTGACATGTTACACATCCTGTCAGCTGGTCGCTTGCTGCTAAATGAAAGCATTCATTACATTCAGTCGCAGTTAATGAGAACCAGCAGGGAACCTTCGCTAAAAAATGCTTCAGCGCCCTCGTGGTCTCCAGTGAGCTGTTCTATACTCATTCAGCTATCCGCTCACTCTTAATTAGCCCTGTTAGCTGTGAAAAGCTAACTAAACTGCAACTTGGCTTCTAATGAGGGCAGAGCTGATTAGCTTGAGAAGCAGAGCAGAGGGGAAGCAGTCCAGTGAAAGATTAACTACTTCCAGTCTCTGGAGGAACACGAGCACTCTGGAATCTCTAATTAGTTTCTCTTGCTGCGGTTCAGAGCGAATACTTTCGGTCTGCTTTCTCAAAACGTGGTTGTCCGTCTTTCCATGAGAGCAATCAACCACCGAACGGTCACGATGTCTCTCTCGCCCTCTTGTCGTAATTGGCCGGGCTGTTATTTACCGTGAAAGGCAGTTGGAGATGACAGGCCAGAGGCCTCAATCACCTGGAGGGCTGTTCAATCACAGAGAGTGGGCTCTGATTCCTCTACTCAACGGAAAGTTTGAATTACTGCCTCTAAGATCTACCGCAGGTTGCCAGATTCAGTCTGTGAACACCAGCCAAAATGGTATCAGATCTGGCAACCTCCCTTCAAATGCTACACAACGTTGTTGTTGAACAGGTCCAACGCACAACCTCCACTTGAACATACAGAAGCTGATAATTATTACAACTATTATAAGTTTGACTTCTAACTTTAAAATCAGAATTCTAAATTTATACTCTATTTTTCTCATTTTTCAGATGTGGAGATGTCCAAATCATCTTTCTTAAAAAAAAAAAAAAAACATGTTTTTAATTTATGGTATATGTGTACAAACAAAAATACAAACCAACCACATACACAGCCAGGCTAGCTGTTTCCCCCTGCTCCCAGTCTTAATGCTAAGCTAGGCTAACCACTACGACAGAGTATTAGGGCCATACTAACAGGAAAAAAATAAAAGAAATTACGAGAATAACGTCGTAATAATACAAGAAAAAAAAGTAGTTTTAATGAGAAAAAAAGCTTCCATAGTTATCAAGATCTGACGTGACCAGCTCAACCAAACAGCAGCCTCAGCCTGAGTCAACAGGGAAGCTAACGTATCGATCATTTCGTCATTAAACATTTCATAAATACAGTTTTGCTGGCTAAGCCAACAGTAATATCGTAATCTCGTAATAATATGACTTTATTCTCGTAATATTATGAATTTATTCTCGTAATTTCCCCAAAAAATTTAATATTTTTTTCTCTTAGTCTGGCCCTAATACTCCGTCGTAATTATTTGTTTGTCTGGCCTTATAATAAATCATTTTCATTTTAATATCTGAATTTATGAAGAGAACTGTTTCAAGTTGACTGTAGTTGCTTAAAACAGCCGCTAGTTGACGCTTTATGTTTGTGATTCAGTAGACGTGCGCATTGCATGCTGGGATTGACCCACCTCAGCTAAGCCGATGCAAACGAGCTCACGATACAGCCACGAGTGACGTTGATGACATTTAATGTGATAAATACTGATTTATTCTGATGTTTACGAGTTTGTACGTGTCCGAAATTGTTGCCAGAGGGTTTCTGACCGCTGCGACCGCGCCGGAGGATTTGCTTTCTTTTGTTTTGTACGATTGAGGACTCCGGTGAGTGTGCTAGCTTAGCATGCTACGTTGCTAACAGACATGTAATTCTTTCAGTTCGGTCATGATTAATTATTGAACCTTTCTTATCATCAAAAACAATTGGAGTCAACTGTAAATGTTATGGAGATGTTGAAATGAGTGTATATGCTGAGTTTTGTGTTTTGGAAATTAATTTATTTTCACATGAGAAACGGTAAATTTTACTGCGTCATTTCCAGACGCCATGTTCAAGGTTGGAAAGTTAAACATATGCTATGCGTGGTTAATGCTCATGATTTGTTTTCTTGGTGTTAATTATGTGTTAAGTTCATGTTGAGATGGTTAAAAATGCACAATGGTAAATGTGAATAAGAAGGACTTGGTTGATTAGAGATAAAGGATAATTAAGGATAATCTGTGTAACATGATTTATCAGTGCTGTTAAAAAAAGGATGATAAAACACGATGTCTAAGGTTTTGATGTCTCAGGATAAAGTTCATTATTCCTTTTGTGGTCAGTATTATAAGTTACACTTGAGTTAAAGAGAGTAAGAGAGATACGATACTGTACAGTAATTGATGATTGATAATTAATTTTAATTCCTGCTATGGCAGATTGTTTTTTTTGAGTTGCTGGATCTGCATTAACTCTGGGACAGCGTCGATTCCAACCAGGGCTTCTGTCTGATGAGGGGCAAGGCTGAAGATTCACACCTGGAGCAGCTAAGATCTAAAGCTGAAGATTCACACCTGGAGCAGATAAGATCTAAAGCTGAAGATTCACACCTGGAGCAGATAAGATCTAAAGCTGAAGATTCACACCTGGAGCAGATAAGATCTAAAGCTGCATACAAACAGCATACAAACACACACACACACACACTACCCGGGCAGCACATACACATTGAAAGACTTGAACACAGATACAAACTGAACTCTTGGACCGGACTTTGATGAACATTGATATCAGCAATAAGCTGTGAAGGGACACTTTACTTTCAGTTTTTTTCATTTTTTGTCTGTTGGAGAATTGAATCTGAAATGTGATTCCACTTTTTGTTGACTGTGAAAATAAATATGCCTGTGTTTACCTTTACACTAACCATCCCTCGCTCCTTGAGTTGAATCAGTACAGTAGTGTTACTGGGTTACATGTGCTTTCTGGAATGACTCCATATTCAAGGGTTGAGGAAACTGACTCACACTCACTCAGATACAGCTCACACTGATGCTGCTGAAAACACACTAACAGCTGACATATCTGATTCTTTCTATAATAAAACACCTTGTTTGTGCAAAATAATGAACATCTGTTGTTGGCTGAGTCCCTCCAGCTATTTATGAAGAAAAGTATATAATAAATAAAGGGAGAAATGTTGTCAGCATTCACCTTTCTGCTCATAATGCTGAGAAGGTGTGTGTGTGTGTGTGTGTGTGTGTGTGTGTGTGTGTGCGTGCGTGCGTGCGTGCGTGCGTGCATGCTCCAGTCTGTTCTCAGTGTGTCGGGAGCATATGCCTTTGCATTAATGAGACCTGTCTGAATATGGATCAGGGAGTCTGTCGGGCTGGAAAAAAACAACTCCAGGACTTTTCAACACTGTCGGCCCCTGATGTTAAAGATATATGTAACATTTCTCATTCATAATGTCTGTTTCCTCGAGGTAACAGTGAGTTTTATCTGGTCGCCTGTCGCTATAACTTCCAGGACAGAGTCATAGAGTGAGGAAGGAAGTCGGAGAACGAGACGAAACCTCATCTGTGAACGTTTGACTGAGTCACATCAGAAAGATCTTCACTGGGGCGCCGTTTAGCTTTAGGTTCGACTCCCGGCCTGGAGCCCTTTGCTGCGTGTCACTCCCCCTCTCTCTCATCCTGTTTCCTGTCAAATCTTCATCTGATCTATCAATAAAGCCATAAAAGGCCAACAAAAATACTTCTAAAAAAAGAGAGATCTTCACCAACAGGCTGAAGGAAATAAAAATACATCCATTTGTTTACAGCCAGGCCAATCACCAAACTTCCTGCTAAAACACAAAACATTCCTCTTCGTACAAAACTTACATTACAGCAGCTTATGAGCACATAAACTCATGAACAAATAAACCTAAATATCACAAAGTGGCTGCACAATATGTAGTTCATCAATATCGCAATGTGCGCGTGTTTAACAGTCGCATCGCAGAACATCCAGTATCAGCTGGAGCAAACCACCAATCACAATTATTCTAGATTGATAAAATGCACGGCCCTAAAAAATCAGCTCCACCTGTCTATGATAATTAAATCTTTACAAATAAAGCTTTTCAAGTTATCTGATAAAAATTCCTGTATTTGTTCATGTCATCATCAAAGTGTAGCATGTTAGCAAGCTAAGATACACATACACATATGGGCTGCTATATGGCTGCTAACAATTAGCGACACACAAAGTATTTGGTATAATTATTAAATTCAAATTTTAAACGTGATGGTGGTGCTGAAGGAACAGTGACAGATCAACGCTGTCACAGGTTTGAGATGACATTCATATGACCAGTCTCAGTGTTGGAAGATTACTTAGAAATCGTGTCTGCTTTCCAGAAAACACTTGGAAAAGTTTAATGATTAAACTTGCTAAAGTAGTCCACTGATGACTCACTACAACCATTGCAGCTCTACGTCATGAACACAACAACAGCCTTCTTCTTCTTCTTCTCTGTGTTTATTGGTGGCTGGTAACTTTAAAGGTGCATACTGCCACAAACTGTGTAAATGCTGCACATGTTCAGTCAACTAAAGCAGTTTGGCTTTGTATTATCAGTTCTATTTACTGACAACAAATAATTTAAATCTTTCATTATCATGAATGCCTAATTCATATTTGTTTTATTCTGCTCACTATGGAGTAGAACTATAGGGAGTCTCTGGTATGAGTAAATGGCGGTGACCTCAGATGCAGCCTTAATCGGATCTATCAGCACAAACCTTCTCAACAGAGTCTTAATCTGCTGTTGTTCTCTGTCTAAGTAGCTTTGAGAGTCACTACATGTTTGATTAAGCGGACAAAAGGCAGAGACACGAGGTAAAATTAGCCTGAGTGTGTTTGGCAGGAAATACCTACAGATCTGATATTCCGCCTGTAGTTTCCATATAAGGGGGCAGGTTCCTGACCTCTGTTAATGATTGCACTGTCGGGAGGATTAATGCCTCTGTGGGAACCAGAGAGAGAAACTCTTGGCTGTGTTTGTTTGTGCTCTCGGCCGGTTTACACTTTGATACACCTCCGCAGATAGAGGAAGCTGCGGCCTGTGTGGTGGATTTATGACTTCAGCACACTCACAAAATTCATTTTGTTACTAAACCTCTGTCCAGGAGCGCTGGAAGCAGTAAGGCGCTGCTTTTCTCAAAGTCAAATGGCCTTAATAAATCATTTCTCACATGCTTTAACCTTGTTTGAATGCCTCTGATTTGCTTTGGTTAAATATCAACTCATCGCACGCTACAACACACACCGATTTCTGAATTCCACAAATTGTGATCCAACATCTTGGAGCTTTTTTTTTTTCTTTACTACTGCTGCTAGCTTTCATCTGCATTTTCAGTTTGGAATGATTTCAGTGGAAAGGTTTAGGTAAAGTGTGTGAGATGGACTGCTGAAGCTTTCGATCTACCAGTCGATCTCGGTTCCAAACCTCACCTTCGGTCATGAGCTTTGGATAGTGACAAAAAGAATGAGATCACAAACACATGAAGCCCAAATGAGTTTCTGATGGAGGGTGGCTGGACTCAGCTTGGCACCTCTCTTAGGTGGTTTTCCAGCTGGACCAAAAGGTACGAGAGCCCAGGGTAGACCAGACCTAGCTGGAGGCTTTACATATCTGAGAGAGAGATGTCTAGAAGACCCTGCTTAGCCAGCTGCCACCTGATCAACGACCACGAGACGATTCAAGAAAAGTTTTTAACATTTTCAGGGCTGCAAAATTATGATTTGTGTCATTATCAGTTCATCTGCGATGATCCATCAGAATGACAGGCTGTGTGATTTGAGCTGTATTTGTTCAGGGAGGACTGTAAGATCTTATAAAACATCAGCTTTTCAGGAACTAACAAACCTCTTTATAACTTGTACTGTGACAATCATGACTCAAGTCATTTGGTCACAAGTCGTCTTTTCTTGGGTAAATCAAGTTAACCTGAGTCACGTCTCTGCAGTCTTACCTGCCTGATCTGGTCTTTATAAAGAGAAAGGACATGTGTCTAATAATGATGTCATTGGCCTTTTTATCTAAACTGTTCAGAAGAATGACAAGAATTGGGTTTTTTTTTAATATCCAGTGATATAATAAGGTGACATTAATGAACAGCAATGAATTGTTTGGTCTAAAGTGATAAATACTTTCCTGAAGCCAAAGATGAGATGCCAGTAAATGTCTCGCATTGTTCAAAACCCAAAGATATTCAGTTTCAACATCCACACATGTATAAAGATGTCCTAGTCTGATTTCGGCACGAGGAAATTAACTTAAGTCTTGTGATGTTTCGAGTCAGGATGCTTTTTATTGCTCCTCTGTAAAGGCTGATACAATCTATTCACAGGAACTGAACCCTCTTGAGTTTCCTTCAGTGGAGCCTGGTCTCACCTCTCTGTACATTAATGCTGAAAGTTTGATTTTGTGTCTGTCTGTGAGAGATAGCTGTTGTTGCTCTCTGTTTTTTGCTTTGTGTTTTCGTGTCCTAATGAAATAAAAACACCATCACCCGTACACGCTGCACCTTCACCATTCTGGAAATCTGCTGCATCACTCACTGATGCAGACTTTCCACTGTGTCCTCAGGGCAGAGCCATTTACAGCACAGAGCTGATGTCTGGCCTGTGGACGCATCGATTCAGCTCATATTTCTGGCTGCTGCTGCTGCAGTGATGACGCCCTGAGGCAAAGATCAGGAGCTAATGTCGGGGTTAAGTAGCTGTGCTGCCCGGCTCGCTCGCAGGGCGAACGGGACACAAATCACACGGGAGAGATGGCCGAGCGATAGGCAGAAACCATGACGAGCAGACAGTTTGAATAACTGTGTTCACATGAGCTCAGAGTATCTTCAGTCTGCAGCTGAGTCAACAAGAAAACATCCAACACACACTGCTGCACTTTGCTTACAGTCATCACTGGATTAGTGTGTGTGTGTGTGTGTGTGTGTGTGTGTGTGTGTGTGTGAGAGATGGGGATTATAATGTGATGTGACGAGATAAGAAGCTGGTGAATTTGTGACAATATATAGATGCAGTAAGATAAGATAAAGAATGACAGGCTGTGTGATTTGAGCTGTATTTGTTCAGGGAGGACTGTAATATCTTATAAAACATCAGCTTTTCAGGAACTAACAAACCTCTTTATAACTTGTACTGTGACAATCATGTGTTCGTCCACTGCTTTCCAGTAATATACAGACATGTGACTCAAGTCATTTGGTCACAAGTCGTCTTTTCTTGGGTAAATCAAGTTAAGTCGAGTCACCTCACTGCAGTCTTACCTGCCTCATCTGGTCTTTCTAAAGAGAGAGGACATGTGTCTAATAATGATGTCAGTGGCCTTTTTATCTAAACTGTTCAGAAGAATGACAAGATTTATTTTTTTAATATCCAGTGATATAATAAGGTGACATTAATAAAGTTGTCATGGCGACATTAATGAACAGCGACAGTCGTCATGGTTTTTTGGTCTCCATAGCTAGAACGCATAAATTAAAATAACTTTACAGGTTTGTTTTTCTGAGGAAAGAATTTACAGTTGACACTCAGAGGAATCAGTTATAAAAAGAGTTATGCTTTTATTATGCATAAGGGACTTCAGGGTTGCCATGTTGTGAAATTTGAGTTGAAATCCAAAGTTTAAGTGGTTATTGCTTTGAAAAATATAAAGTACTCACAATATAGGAAGCTACACTGAAGCAAAAAACATTTATAAAGTGCAAAATATTCATTTATTAAGCCGAGCGTGCTTTCTGTCCTTCGTATCAGCGTGTTCGTCCGTGATAAGGATCACAAGCTGTAATTATAAGCATTTATCGGACGCACGCCGCTGCACTTTGACCACTCGTCCCCTGCTGAGCTCTCGTTCTGTCACTCTGCAGTTTGCTTTGTGTTTTATATGTTTTATATGTTATATGTGTCGTTTCTGTCGGAGCTGAGAATAGTTTCCACAGCCTTGACTCTGCAGGGAAGAACTGAAGAGAAGCTGAATTTGGATTTGCAGCCAAACAAGTAATTCATGATATCTAATTATAAAGCAAAACCTTTTTTGTAGTTGTTAGTTGGATCAATTCAAGAAGAAAGGGCAGTCAGTCTTTTCCTGCTTTCTACTTTTGTACTAAAGAAGTATTTTCCTCCTGGTGTTGAATTACTAAACCCTGAAATGCTGAGATGAGATGAGAGCGACAAATTGATTCCATTTATAGGCACAAAGACACACAGGTCATCAACAAGCTTAAGACAGGATGCTTCAAAAAAGAAGTGAAGAGTTCTCACCTGGATCTTAATGATTAAAACAGGTCAAACTGAAGGGGAAAGTAGCTTTTTATTCATATAGAAGACACATTTAAACTGGTCGTATTAGGAAATAATATGAAGAAGAACTAAACTCAAACAAGAACAAGAACAGAATATGAAGAAGCTTTTCTTAGATCAATCAGCACTGATCAGCTGCTTCTGTGTCACTGGCTCGTCGATGCATCATCCATGCAGCTTTATTCATCGTTTTGCTGACATTATACGGATCAATCAATAATGACACACTCACACAACATGTTAGAGAGCTTGACACAAATACAATTTTGGACTGAATCCTGTGAGCACATATCATTTTCAAAACAATGATTGCACCTGATTCCAAAGAGACCTGAGAAGAGTACCAACATGGTGCAAGCCGACTTGAGGATAATTAGACTCGAGCCAAAACATGGACGCACAGACGCAAACAGAGAGAGAACAGCAGCAGCAGGATGCTCCATCAATCAACCAGCAGCTGCGGTTGAAATGAGCAGCAACACTTTGTAGCTAAGTGATTAAGAAACCATTCACATGAACCACAACACCCCAGTTTCATTTTGGGATCATTGTGGCGCCTCATCTCACCCCATGTTTCCCATCAACCTCTGCTGTCACGAGCTTACTGGGACACTCGATGGAACTCATGGAACGTGAACTACGTGTGCTTTTCCTGCTATAACAGTCTGATGCAACCAGTGTAAAGAGATCATCTGGAGCCTTGATTAAGTGAGCCCTCAATCCATACTTTGCAATAATTTTGTCTATATTTGAGTTACATCTTCTGACAGTTTACTGTGCTGACAAACCAGAGCAGAAACACCAACAACTGTTGGGGGTTTGCAGCCAATAATTCAACTGAGACGACCACCCAGATCAGGTTTTAATCAATAGGAACTGAGCGGACCCGGGAAAGCATCAAGTTCTGTACTTGAGAAAACATCTCATAGCCTCATAATATTTCAGTGCAGCAATCAAAAGCTTTGAGTTGACCAACAAACCACATTTAGCTGTTTGGCGACTCACCGCGGCCGTCGTTGCGAACGTCGGTGAGGATCTGGGAGTAGTTGACTGGCTTGTTCTCTTCGAAGACTCTGTCAGCGAGGGTAATGTTGATGCTCTTCAGCTCCGTGAACAAACCCTCCACGGCAAAGTAACATGGCCGATCATCCACCTTGTTGTCGCTGAACATGAGCATCACGTGCTCCCGCCAGTCAAAGCGTTCACAGATCCGCAGGGCAAACTTCCCAAGCTTCTTGTGGGTGGGACCCGTGTTGGTGATAGACGGGTACACCCCTCCGTAAAAAGCCACAGCCGGGGCGCCTGCTGTAATCATCGGAACTTTCCAGTGGGTGGTGAAGAGGCCAACTGGAGAGGCGGTATAAGAGCAGCCCGGCCCGATGAATGCCCACGGGTCGTGTGCAAGTTTAAGGTCCACAGCCATGAGTGGGGCAACAGACTCGGAGCAGATGCCGTCTTTGTCTTCACTGTTCTTGAAAGCGTAAGTGAGATGGTGGTCAGGGAGCAAGGTGGGGTCAGCGTTGATGGTTTTGACGGCCCGTTCTAGGGCTGGACCAACGCGAGGCCAAGCCCAGGGGTAATCTGTATTGCTCTGAGGTAAAATGACTGCCAGCGTGATGTTCTCGCGCGTCCGGTGTTCATGATGCCCTCGAGTTTGACGTCTCAAGCTGCGGTGTCGAGACGATCGCCCGGCGACCGGCTGTGGGTCGAGCAGAACCAGCAGAACCAGCAGGAGAGTGGTGCCCTCCTTCCAAAAGGCCATCCTCTCCACAGCAGGAAGTCCACTTCCAGCACAGCTGAATAATTTATCCCCGTTAACTGTGGATACATACAAGGGAAACATTAACAAAACATGCAACATAAATGAAGTCCTGTCCTGTTGATTAAATTTAAAAAGGATTATAAGAACTTCCTCCTAAAAGTAAAATCTAATAACAGTCAGGACAGTGAGACCTGCTTTGCTCGGTCACGGTCGACTTCGCTGTATAATTTTGTGCGAGTCAGTCCTCAGTGGCCTTTGTGAGTTTGGGGCCGCGTTGAGTCGTGGGAGGAAAACTCCCCGTGCTGGGAAATTAGAGGACAATTTTCCTGCCAGTCCTGCCCACCTCATACAAAACAGAGTGATTTACACTGAAAGTGATAAATGTTTTCTCAAGTCCAGTGTCATGAACATCTCAAACTGAGGGAAACACATTGTCATCCTGTAATAAAAACTAATATCCAGCTAGACAGATTTAATGATGCTCTCATGACAGACTCAGCTGTTACCTGACTAATGACAGGTTTTTTCCTCTTTTGAAAACTATTCAACCCTGAAATATTTAATAATTAATGCTGACATAGCGAACCACTGATTTAGTGTCATAATTATACACCTCTATGCTGGTGCCATACAAGAGTTTGTATTGAGAAAAGGTCATTTTGTTTTCCACTGACACACAGAGGTGTAAAACTGGGCATCTGGAGAGAGGTGTGCATGCAGAGACTGTATTTTAGCTGCAGGCACTTGAATGTGTCGGCTCGTATTACATTTAAAGCACGTTTCATGAAATGGAAAATAAACTGGCCCTGAATCTGATTTTTTGTTCAGTAACAATTAAAGTTTAATATGAATATCAGTCTAATCATATATATCATATCACTATCATCACATTAAAAAAAACATCTACACAAGCACAACTGCACTGCTTTAGATTTGAGCAAATATTGCATGTTTTACTTCATAATTGTGTTATATAAACTGATCAATGTACAAGTTGTAAAGTTAGAATAGTGTGTAACTAAAGTGGGCCTGTAAAGACGGACTAGTGAGTAGATGAGTCTCCGTGTTCGCTCTGACAGCGTACATACATTTATTTACATGACAATCTTCGAGATTATTACTTTAAACTGTGGGATATTTAATGATGTATTTTATGTTGTCTTATTTAACATATCTGTATTTATTTATTTATTACAGACATTTAACTGAAAACACATTAAAACAACTCTTTAAGAGGAGGAACCGGATGTGCTAACATGCTAACTGACTCACTGCTACTTTCATCCAAACAACTGAATTAAAAAAAAGAAATTCCCTGGTTGTTAAAGATAAAAAGCTTCTTTAGTTGATTAAATCGTCATTGTGTGATTATATTCAAATTCATGCTTCATCACAGCTACAGTCTCTGCTGGCCCTGCTGGGCTTCCGTACATTAACGCCGGTCTGTAATGGATCCGCGCTGCTTAAAAGCATCAACTCCCTCCGGACAGAAACATGCAGAGGTCCCAACGTCAATTATCCTCTCAAATGTAAATCAATACATCCTCTAAACATGATATCACGTCTCAAACTGACTCTGTTGTGTCCGTACCTCAGCGGGTGTCTGCCTCGCTCTCCATGTTGTCGGTAGATTGGTGAGATGGTGAACGAGCTAACGAATCCATGCCCGCGAAAACATGCCCGGCGCGTGCCCTCCTGCCCCGGGCAGCGCTCGTGCAGTGCCCCCGGTAATGTCCTCCGGGTGAAGAAGACAAACACAAAGATGTCGGAACTTCACTTTATCGTTGTCTGATAATTGTCTCAGTTGATGTATGAATCTGGTAACAAAGTGGAAAGTCGTGTGTAAAAGTTTAAAAATTAGTCAAAGGTACAAAAAAAAAGAAAAGAAAATGAATCTGGCCGGCGTCTCCATCATGTCACTGACTGTGTGCTGTCAAACTTCACGAGCTCACCTGTCACAAAGGTGTCCTGTCAGTGACAGGTTTAACTCGGCAGGAGCGTGTTGAGGTTGTAATAATCCACATAATCCACAGTGACGGCGGGAACAGGTCTGAATGAACCGCCGGACTCCGGCAGGTGAGCTCCGGTCACAGAGACTCTCATCCAGGAGCCTCCAGGATCCACTGCACGCTGTGACTCAAGATGTGGGATCGTCCGAGTGCTGCTGTTAGATCCGCTGCTGCTGCTGAGAGACAGGACGGACTGACTGAGGTCTGTCTGGGCGGAGAGCTGCTGGGAGAGGGGAGGAAGGAGGGGAGGAAGGAAGTCAAGTGAGATGGAAAGGAGAGCGAGGAGAGGTGGAGAGGCAAGGAAAATAGAGGAACAATTGATAGAGATGGAGATGATGAAGGAAAGAGTAGGAAGGAGGCACAGGGGAAAGGAGAGAAAGAAGGAAAAGGAGGTAAGGAAGGAGCAGAAAGGAAGGAAAGGAAGCACAGGAGAAAGGAGAGAAAGAAGGAAAAGGAGAGAAGGAAGGAAGCACAGGAGAAAGGAGAGAAAGAAGGAAAGGAGGTAAGGAAGCAAGGAAAGGAAGCACAGGAGGAAGGAGATAAAGAAGGAGACCAATAGGTGATGTTTAATTAATGATGGATTCAATTATGATCAAAGTTTAAAGGAACAGTTAACCCAAAATTACTACATATGTATTACAGAAGCCTCGACGGGCCGTGAAGAACTTCTGTTCTCTGGTTCTGAGTCTGATGTGAGATATTTTCTGTCCTGTGTTTATGAGTTGAGAACCGGAGGGACGTTTCACAGGATGTTCTCTTTAAGTTCCTTTATTTTGTTTCCATCCATAAAAGCATTTCAAAGTAAATTCCCCAGTTCGTTTTTTTTGTTTGTTGTTTTTTATTTCTTTGTTTTTCTTTTTTAAATCACTTGATTTAAGATGTGATATGTTCTCATAAAAATACTTATTTTGGTTTCACACATTAAAAAAAGAGTCATTCAGTTTCACACATGGAAAATCTTTTGACACGATTTCACAGATTTTCCTGGCGAAACGTTTTTTTTTTCCCACCAGGAAAAAACAGTTTCTTCACTTGCACATCTGAAATATCACACCGTAACACAGCAAAACACATCAGCAGTTAAACTGATAAAGGTCTAAAGTAAAACAACAGAGGTAGTTACATTAATCACTCTAAAGGTCGTTAAATATGTCTTCCAGTGGACGAATCTCCTTCATCCTTACAGTCTGTAACATATATCAGTGTGGCTGCAGGATCCAGAGTCCTGCTCGGACCCTTTGCCCCCATTAAGTCTCCCTGCCATTACATTTTATAGCCGTGTTATCTTCCATCAGTGCAGGTTGAGAATCATCCCGTCTCCATCTCGCTGTTCCCTTTACAAGCGTTTCACAGACCAATAAAAAGGAATGCCAACACGCAGTTAAAGTGGAAGGACATATATAACAACAGGAAGGACAGTGGAGCTTATAACAACACTGTGTTGTCCTCCAGCTGGTTTTAATACGTGAAGCATTTTGTGAGGAATTTTAATGGTTTGACTCACGAGAGACGTTTCAAAACACACTCTGGTGATTTGTTTCCTTATCAGGACAGCTGAAGTCAATAATCTACAATCTGCATCTTCATTTTTACCACACAGACTGATATTTATCCTCTCATCTGACCCTCAACAGGAACACAAAGGATAGTTTAAGATATGAGGAAGAGAAATCCCTCAGTAGACTTTCCTCAGTGACTTCCAGAACCATGGATGGATGGACCTATAGTAAGGAACATCCAGAGTGAACCCAGGAACCTCCTCGATGACCACCAAACACATAAAGGTCTAAAGAAGGTTCTCAGTGACCACTTGGACCGCTCCATTGACCAGAAACACCATGAACCTCCTCAATGACCACAATAATTACTACAGGGCTCCTAGAACCTTTTCAGTGACCGTCTAAAGCATCAGAACCTCCTCGATGATCACACGATCATTCTAAGAACTTCTTGAACCTCTGTAAAGATCACTAGAACATACTAGAGCAACACTTGAACCAACTGTTAGACCTGTAGAACCTCCTCAGTAATTACTGGAACCCACAGAAGGACCAATAGAATCACTTAAAAGACCCCTAGAACCTCCTCGATGACCACCAAACACATACAGGTCTAAAGAAGGTTCTCAGTCACCACTTGAACCTCTCCACTGACGACTAAAGCATCTAAAGTACCAGATAACACCCACAAAGGACCATCAGAACCTCCTCGTCAGGGTTCATTCTGAGAACCTCTTGAACATCTGTGAAGAGCAATAAAACATATTAAAGCAACAATTAAATGATCTAGAACCAACAAGAACTACGTTAAAGAGTCCCAGAACACCTTAAAAGACGACTTCACACATGAAGAGCTTCAAGCGGATTCTCAGTGACCACCAGAACCTCCTCAGCAAGCTCCAGACTTTGTCTGAAGAGAGACTGTCCGACTTAATCAGTGAATCAGGGACAAGTGAGCAGCAGCAGGTGAAGGGCAGGAAACTCTGAGGGCATCTGGTGGACAAGTGGGGAACTGCAGGACGAGCTTGTCTTTCTGTCTGCAGCCACAAGGTTCCTCCTTTAAAGATCTTTAAAAACACCTCAGATATCTCGTTTTGTCTTCAAGGAGCTGCTCGCTGTAAACAAATCAAACAAACAGAAACAGTGCATTTGTTGGGGACTATTTTCAGCGGTGGATGAATCCACATCTGGCGCTTTTTAGCGAGTGTTTGTGGCAGCAGGGCGGCGTGTGTTCATGGTGAATCGAATCCTCGCCGAAAATGGAGCTCAGAGGAAGAAGAAGCAGCAGGTAGAAAGCGCTGGAGAGGAGAGGAAGATGTATCTCTGATAGTGAAGCTGGAGGAAGAGGGAACAGAAGAGTCGGCTGACAGCGACAGCGTCCTGTCAGGAGAAGTGATCCCGTAGGCGTTGGGATGTAGAGGAAAGCCATTAGCTTGACAAAGAGTGGGAGTCGGCGTCTCCTATATATCCGCCATGTAAACCCTCCACGTGCACTCATGTGCTGTTACCCATCAGCCTGATTCCCACTCTCCTCTGAAGTGCCCAAACTACCTTTTACCCATTAGGATCATAAATGTGGTACATGTACAGATGAACATTTATTATTCAGTAGGGACTTTTAATTCAACAGATGAGACAAACTGGAGGGATGCAATAAAATATTATTGCTGTCTGTGGTATAATACAAACAGGTTCATTTTCTGTGTTATTGACTGTCTTCAGAGACAACAGTGATGTAAGACAATACACAGCACGAGAACATTCAAGAGTTTCTCTCAGGTGCATTTTACATGTGAAAACAGGGATTTCATGTGCAGTAAACATCTTCCTAAATGTCGCATTATTAAAATATCTTCGCTGGGAACCAAACATGAAAATTTAAAGAGTATAAACTGCTGGATGACTTCCTGGTGTTGGGACATGATGTGTCACTCGGGGGAGATGTCAGCAGCAGTGAAGCGTCGACGCGGTCCAGCTGGAAATCTGCAGAGTGGAAGACAAACATCAATAATGGATTTGGTTCCAGGCGGCTGGAAACGCGATGGAAACATGACAGGATTTACTGTAATCATCCGCCGGTTTCTTTGAAACTGGTTTCTTTGTTTTAACTGGAAACAATTTCCCGTATAGCAGATTATTAATGGGGTGAGTCGTACCTGGAATATAATTAATGCAGGAAGCAAAGGGCAAAGTCACAAAGGTCTTATTGAATTTATTGACTGAGCAGTTTTTTAAATGAAGGTGCTTCTGCATTATGTTAAAATGTTAAGAAGGGTAGGTGGCTAACCTTCCTCCTGATGATACTTTACATCATCAGGAGGAGGAGAGGATGACTTTATATCATCAGGAGGAGAGGATGACTTTATATCATCAGGAGGAGGAGAGGATGACTTTATATCATCAGGAGGAGGAGAGGAGGACTTTATATCATCAGGAGGAGAGGATGACTTTATATCATCAGGAGGAGGAGAGGATGACTTTATATCATCAGGAGGAGGAGAGGATGACTTTATATCATCAGGAGGAGAGGATGACTTTATATCATCAGGAGGAGGAGAGGAGGATTTTATATCATCAGGAGGAGAGGATGACTTTATATCATCAGGAGGAGGAGAGGATGACTTTATATCATCAGGAGGAGGAGAGGAGGACTTTATATCATCAGGAGGAGGAGAGGAGGACTTTATATCATCAGGAGGAGAGGATGACTTTATATCATCAGGAGGAGGAGAGGATGACTTTATATCATCAGGAGGAGAGGAGGACTTTATATCATCAGGAGGAGGAGAGGATGACTTTATATCATCAGGAGGAGGAGAGGATGAC
>OMLP01023206.1:0-22918 GCA_900302685.1 Spondyliosoma cantharus | reverse complement strand
CCTCTGTAATGTCCACAGGCGGACTTAAATGCTGAGAGGAGGATGGCTGCGGTCAGCTCTTCTTGCAGTCAAACATGGAGCAACTTTCTGCTCTTAAATTGATTCCGTGCACGGTTGGGTGCTCGTGGTTTTTGCATATATTGCATCGCACACTATTGGCATCAATCTTGCTAAAATGGAGCCACGCTTTTGACCTTGGTGGCATTTTTCAACTGGTTCGATGACACACACAACTACAGTTCACAACACAGATACACGTGAAGCGGTCTGTGGGCGGAACGTCAAACGTCAAAACGTCTCTGGTAACCACGTATGAATTTTTCCTGCATGCCGCAATCACATGTAATGTTACAGCCAATCACCGGCAGCATTATCAGATCTTGATCACGTGATTAACCTCTGGGGATCGAAAATTGGCACTGAAAGGCGAGGCATATTTTGATACTCTGTGCTACCAAAGCATTTCGGTCGGTGCCATAGAAGAACCGAAGTTCGGCAACCAGCCGTATATACTACTCCATAACTACGAACATGTGCACACATTACAACAATTCACCAGTCTCACACAACATCACTCTGGTCTTTAGTGAAACCAAAGACAAAAGTGTTGCATTCCTACAGAATACACGGAAGTAATCTGAAAGTCATGAAAAGTAATCAAGTTGCATTACTTTCATACTGTGATCCTTGGATTACATTACAGACTACAGTTTTACAAGTACAGTTTCGAAGTAACCTCCCAACCCTGCCAAACACTAACAATGACCGTTTTATTCAAGCATCCCAGTGAGCCAGCGTGAACAATAGCAGGGTCATTGTTGACACCTGTGCCTGTTGAGTCCTAATCAGCCCATGAGTGAAAACACCTGTGTGCAGGACCTTCAGTCTTCTATCCTCAGTTCAGTGTGTTCCATTTGTTTCATGCCATTTCTAATTCTAAAAACATTTAACCAGTTATTGGTGACATTCAAGGTGCTGCACAATGACTTTTTAAGAGAAATCTAACTACATGTTTACTGCCACCAGACAGCAGAAATTAACCAGTGATATCTGCTGGAGACCAGTTCAGCTGGAGGTCTTCTCCATCACTTTATATGGTTAAAGATTGTTCACCAGCTTTTCACATTGTTTTCTTTTCAACTATTGTACAACATTCCGCCCCTTACTCACTATATTAACCCTGATGTGTTTTTTTTCCCTCCTCCAAATACAATGCAGAGGCACACAAGGTAGATACTGATATTCACTGTACAAACAGTGCCTTTAAAAAAAAACAAAAAACTCTGATGCCACTTCTAAACAGGCCGAGCCAATATGGCTGCCAGCATTCACAGATTCTAAATATGTGAAATTGTCCTTGAAGAGTCGCTGCTCTTTTTGTTCCCCCACCGTCTCTACAGGATGTTACTGTGGCCCGGGCTGGCTGCGAGCATCCCTTCAGCAGTATGCTTTGCCATGCTGGGAGCCTGTCAGAGTGGCTCAGTGTCAAAGTGCCCAGCCCTGCTGAGTCAAGCTGACCATGAACTAGCCAGACCGGCAACACTGGCCTGATGTTAGGTGCCTGATGTTCCACTTCCTGTTGGGTGCTAGAGACGTGTTGCTGGTCTAGCCTGTTTGAGGACTCAAGAGATACTGCAGAGCCTTGACACAATGAAGAAAGATGTAGGCCAACTTTGCTAAGTATCCACTTGTTTTGTAGATAACCTGTTGATGAATGGTTAGTTCTTCATTTGATTTATTGTGTCTAGCTTACTCAAAACTGAGAGACACCTGGAAGGATGTGATTCTTTCAGATGTTGAATTAAAGATGATTTGTTATAACTTAAATACCATAAATGTACACATCATCGGGAGTGGCCTTCTTAAGATGTCAGTCATTTCAAAATGATGGAGAGGAGACTGACCAAAAGGGGAAGCTGAATAAACAACATGTGTGAATTTTGTGAACATTGTTTCCATCCATGTGGACCCCACAGGCGGCATTTTTCTAGAATGGAAAAACTACGCGCCAAATCCCATTCCAAAATCTGCCAATTTAACGTGGCCTTGCTCCTCGACAGGTGTACAGTAGTGTGACCTCTGGAAGTTTCACCTGATAACTTATTTCAACATTTGACACACTTTCAGACTTAATTGTGCATTTTTTTTTGTGCCGAATTGAGAAGTGCTTACTTTTCTTTCGTGAAAAAGGTTTCCCACACATGTGTCGACCCCTGCCATGTTTAAGAGAACAAAACAACCACAAAGGTTAGAAGTTTAAACGGAGTGTGTCGTCGCTTCTCCCAGTCCTTACCTTGCCTGACCGTTTTCAACCTGACGGGACCTTTGCAGTTTCTTATCACTGTCTGTATGTCGTACAAGGGTAATCCCGAAATCGAGAGGTTCTCCACCTCCAGCAGCAGTTCCCCTTCATTTAATTTCCCACTTTTGTACAGCACCACATCCTCGTTAACTTGGCCGATGTAGGCGAACTCTCCGTTCTCCGCGCCGCCGCGCAGTGGCACGTTCAAGTCACCGCGAGCATCTTTGGAGACGGAGCTCTCAGTCACTCTGGAGGTCCAGTGGTTCTTCTTTAGTGCGGGTTTGGACATGGTGAACAGTTCAACAGGCCGACGACGAAAACGAGCCGGGCTCTGAGAAATAGTCGCGGCGGCAGCGGCGAGGCTCACAAAGTAGACTTGTATCCAAGCGAAGCGCAGCAAACTTTCTTTCTGCTCCACAGAAACATGAGTGCCTCTGACAGTACTGTCCCAGCTCCTCTGCCCGGGGCGACGAATCAAGCCATTCCCGTCGGCTCACTAGTCACTCCTTACTGTGGACACATCATTGTCTTACCATCCCCGCAGTTTAATCCACCTTTATCAATGTCATCTTACATCTGCCCACGGTCCCGCTCGCGTCTCGTGTCCACTTATTAAATCCCGTCAGTTCTTCTTATAAACTCACTTTTTAATGGCGTTTCTTTCTTTCCCCCAAGGAACAGCGACTGTACTCCTTTCTCCCCGTGTCCGGCCGTTGACTTTCTCCCTGGCTGGTACCGTGCTCGGCCCGGTTCACCAGGTACTACGCTCTCTCCGGTGTAGTTAGCGGAGTCTCATTCCCACTCTGGACTCCGCTGTGGCGCTGGGAATGTGTTGCCGTTCGTGCCGCGTTCACATGCTGTCGGACAGTTCCCTAGGTGGAGGCTCACACGCGCGACCCAACAACGTTGTGCATGTGGTACTTTATGTTACACAAGGATACACGAGATGTAAGCGATTATTTCCTGCGATCCCTTGTGTAACACTATATGATCTATTCTCATCGTTTTTATTTAAATGTTAGACATTTTTAAATGTTTTTTCCAGAGTCCAAGCTAAAGCCTGCTAATGCCACTAAGTTACTTTCGCCATGTTTTGTTCGATGTTCTAAATGAATTGCTGCTCATACACTGGTTAAAAAACAAAACATACTGCACATATCCTCTTATTAAATGCTACCACTGCATAGACAACAGTAAGTAACCAATAAATCAGCTAAAACACATATTATATTCACTATATAAACCTTATGTGAAGTCGTTTTACATCACACACATATACTCCACACGACAAAGCAATGCACTGCGTCAACCGAAATAGATTATTACAATATGTGTATTAATATGCAGTGTTTAATTTACATTTTTCAGCGTGGTATTGAGTTGGGACACTTTGAATGTCGGCAGTCGGAGCCTCCACAGTGCACATGAAGGCAGCAATATTACAATGAGCGCATGCGTTCTGATCAAAGCTCTATCCTGGCTGTGTCCTTTACATAAAACAGCATGTTTTGGCTTCCCTGAATTAGAGACTGGTGTCATTTTGTGTTTATTTAGATTAAATCAAGCTATTCATTATGAATATGGACCTTGTGTAAAATTAACTCATTAAATATAAGATGCATTGTAATTTTATCTGTGAGACATTTTCAGACTTTCCTATTGCAACTAATTGATTCTCTGTGGAGATTTCTGTCAAGAAATTGTCCTTGCTTGAGCTGATACTCAAGAGAAAGTAAGTTATTCACTCAGCAGACAGTGATATGATTATTCTGACTGAAACGCTAATTTGATAATGACCTAGTCTGCCACGGGTTATACCTGTGATCCTGCTTGTCAGGATTCTTGGATTTCAGGTTAGACCGGTGGCGCACTGTGTTTTCATGTGTGGGTGAAACCTCCCCTCTTTGTGCAGACACTCCTGAGTGTTTGTTTGTCCGGATTTGCCCCTGGAAACAGAATTGTTGACCAAATATGTTGTGACGTTCCCTTACATCCTTCTCATATTTTGTGAATCAAAGAAGCTGCAGAAGGCTTTTGAATTTTGTTTTTCTCCAGTGATGCACATTCAGATCCAATAAAAACTTCTTGGCAACATCAGTCACATCAAAAACTATAGTCGTCATTGCAGTTTCCATCCATTATTGCTTTCCCTCCTCGTCAATTGATGGGGGAAGGACGTGACTCGTGAGTCGCGAACCGAACGAGACAAAGAAATGAGAAGAAACATTAACTGTAAAGCAGATTTATGGTCCAAGAAGTAAGTAAGTAGGATGATATGGATGGACATTCGGCTGGATAGACAGCGAGCTAAGACGGCAGCGATGAATACACTGTTTGATGGGATGAGATGAGCCAGGCCTCTCACCTAGGGAACTGCAGATGAGCTTTTCCCAACCTAAAAATAACAGTGTAAGTACTCGACGTCTCATGGGAGTAAAAACCATTGGCCTGGATGGGACAGGAAATAGTAAGTGCACTTTAAAAAGCTGAAAAGGTACAACTTTCTCTTATCTTCATTCTTTATCAGCTACTCATCCATCAAATGCATGTTTAATACGTGCTCAGTTCATTTCAGTTTCCTCCGAGGGGAAATTCTCTTTGCAGACAATTGATGAACAATAAACATTAAAATATAAAAGTACTTAAAGCAGCGCGGGACGCAGGCGTCATGAATTATGAACATCTTCATCTACAGAACACCATTAAACTAAAGAGCACTAACACTGCACTTCTAACTATCCTTTAAAAAATACATAAACCAGAGGTAAGCTATTAAATGCTACAGGAAACAAAAGAGCTCCTTACCCTATGGGAGTTTGACCTCAGTGGTGCGAAGGGAAACAAACTTGGAGAAGGGGAAGACGATGATGGACAGACCTGCCACATGCATCTCATGATATGATGAGGCAGCAAGAATCAGATACTAGTTTTTCCATCAAGCAAAATTGGATTTTAGGGTTGGCGATGTAGGATGTTGGATGTCCCCGCAGCCATACACACGACATGCATTGATTTGATTTGCCAGGAAGAGGCTAGTTACCCACTTGAGAGCCGTTTCCTCTGGTTTAATTTGAGCTCTATTTGCCAAAGAAGGGTTAACACCAACTCTATGCCAGTTTAAATTCCACTGTCAGTGGTTTCGGGGGCTGATTATAGAAGTAAACAATGAATTAAGTTTTGGACTTGGATGCTGGGTTTCTGCGTGTGTGTTTTGAATGTGTATATGTGCCAGTCCCTTCGTGACCTCCAGTGATGGGTGGGGGGGGTCATCCAGCTCCTCTGCCAGCTTCCTGTCACAGAGTGTCACCCAAATCAGATCGACAGTGGCAAACACACTGCCACGGGCCCAAAATTTCCTATTCCCTTTCCAGCCATCCATCAGTCCGTATGTGTCAATGTTTTCTCGCCAGTGTTTGCTGCCTCTCTATATTTCACTGTCATCTTCTCTCTGACGGTGTCTCTCGCACACATTAATAGATGCAAATCGTGGTAAAAATGTGCTACGGCTGCATCTTTTGTTTTTATCCGTGCGAATCGTGCTGTACATGCTACAATCATGCTCGGCAGCATGTTGTGGATACTTCACAACAACACAATATCATTTCTTTATCAGCTCCAGTGTCACACATGTACAACATACTATAGGATCTACATATTAAACTCATTCCCACAGAATACGCAATGACTGTCAGTGCTGATCTTGAGGAGGCATATGGAAGAGTCAGGACCTTGCCGCGCATTAAAGCAGCGCTCGAACACGATCACTTCCCGCCATTGTGCTGCCGTGTTATGACAGCATACGTAATGAGGAAGACCTGGATAAGAATGGTTTGTTTATCATAAACTATTATTAGCCGGCATTTCCATTCACGGTGCCTGATGCGCCCGGTGGCGCCACTGACAAGTAATGACAGAGTGAACTTAATGGCTACCAGTAATAATGGAGCCTTCAAACCTGACAGCTGCGCTCAGATGACTTTGGTGCTACACTCTGGCAGTCCTCCACCATTAGCAGCTCTCATGATGTACACGCAGCAGCCGACCCATCCGTCACGTCTGACTTTAAGTTGTTTAGTGGGATGTAAGCATTGTAGACACAATATTCACACCTGCAGTGTTAACAAGTAGTTAAGGGTCTACTTGTGTGATCGATTCCCACATTGAGCGCAAGCCTGTCAAGATTGCAAACGTGTAGGAAGATTCTTTTCAAAACACACGATGAACACGCTCGGTTAACGAGGTCAGCCTGTCACTCAGTCGCGTATTATTACATGGCTGCGTCGCTACGGTTCAGTTGACTTTATGTTAAATTTTGATGCCAACACAACTTAAAAAGACACAATGAAATAAATGAGTGATATATTATTTATATAGAGTTATCAAGCAGAATTATTATTGCACATCAAAAATGAGAATTATATTCAGTTACATAATATTTTAGGCAAACTGGTTTTCTGCGTTATAAAATGTTAATGGAACGGATGTTTTTTTTATTTTGGCAGAGTCATTAATAAAATAAGAGGAAAGCTCAAGCCCCTCATATAAGATAATGACATTATCTGGGATTGTTCTTCATGTAAATAAAATTGCTGAATGAGCTGACAAAGGATAGACTTTTAAAATTGCATAGCATTTTGGGGCAATTGAAAAGTGAAGAATCACATTTAACACAACATTATATAGAAATTGGCATTTTGTGTGACTTTGCACAACATTTGGGACAGAATATTTATGGTTCCCAGCAGAGCTTTCCTAATTACTTCGGTGACCCACTGACTTTTTATCCATCACCATTACAATGTAAATCCTTTAATTTGCCAAATGCATTGGTTTCTGACCAAATATCAAAAAAAATAAAGACATCCCATCAGCCCCAGCTGTATGTAGTGTTAAGAGCTGATAAGCAAACAGATGCACACTAACGCGCTAAAATAAGATCGCAAACATGGTAATAAACATACCTGCTACACATCTGCATGTTAACATCACTGTGTCAGCACACTGATGCTTGCAGTTGATTACATCACTCCTGTCCATAAGGGCAATCTCACTGGGCTACCAGCAGCACTGTAAAAAGTACACCAAAGTCATACTTGAGTAAAAGTAAGGATATCGTGTGAAAATATTTACTTTGTCGAAGATTTAAGTCATCAATCCAAACAGTCAATCTGATATTAAATGTACAAATGTAAGAAAAAAATATTTTTTAGTCTTACCCTCAACTCATGAAATACTGATGCTTTAGGATGGCGGCTGACCTGTCGTACAATCCTAATGCGTTTGTTTTTGAGTTTGGAATGAGACAGAAAAATCTACTTCTCTTACAAATAGGACTTTTAAGCATCAGAAATATTTTTTGTCAATAAATGAACTTAAGTGTCCAAACTACAAACTTAATTATATACATATTTCCAATACTTATACACTATACACTATATTGATTACCCCCCTGACAGACTGTCAGATCCAATATTCAGCATATTTCTGATTATCAGAAATAAGTATTTTTGATCTGATTAACAGTTAGATAAATACATTTTTAAATGTGCAACATAAGGTAACTGGTAACATAAGGTGTCAAATAAATGTAGTGGGGTAAAACAAGGCATAATATTTGCCTCCAAATTGTAGCGGAGTGGAAGTATAAAGTAGCAGAAAATGGAAAGTACAAACACTTCAAAATTGTAAGTAAATAAAGTACTTTAGTAGATGTACTTGAGAAGAAGGAAATGCTTTAAAGGAGCTGTGGCTGTCGTAGATGCAGAGACAGAGGACTGTATAATGTGATGGCGCCTGACACCTGACCTTTAAAGACATCCATCCTGGAAGAAGCCGCTCTCCTCATCCTACGAGTCATTCCTCTGAGCTCACTTCTGTTTGGAAACCTCCTCGGCTTTCACTCTAACATTTCACATCTCAATCTTTAATGTTTGTGCTATCCTTGCAGACTTTCTGTACATCAGATGACTTGCGGTGAACTTTGCATGAATATGTAACTGAACTCCGTATATCTGTCTTCTACTGAGAACCTCTAATGGGTTAATGTAGCCGCAAAGGCAGATGTCTGTCAAGTTTTTTTGGGGGGAATGTCTGTGCCAGCTCATGCTTTGATGAATGAGATCAGACTGTTTGCGAGCCATCCCCTACATCAAGAGACACGAAATGTGTTTTGATGGGTGGAGACCCAACAGCGCTGCTGCATATGCATGTGCATGTGCATGTGCGTAATCCTATATGCAACCTTCATGACCTCATGTTTCCCGTGGCGTGACACCGATGCACCGTTCTTTGCACATCTGAATGGCGGCGCGTGCATCATCCCATCATCCATAAGTCATTAAAACCATATGAACATTTTATATCTGAGGCCTGTTGGTGCATTATGGGATAACTCCCTGAGTGGCCTCACAAAGGAGTCGCATTTGCCGACCCATGACTTATCTCTGTTCATCACTTAACACAGGCTCTGTAAATGAGGAGGGTCATTTCTCTGCTTTAGATGTCACTTTAATCTACTTTACCTCTGTGCCCTGATAATGCCTCATTCATCATAATATCCACAGAGCGGGAGAGAGAGAGAGAGCGAGCGAGAGAGAGAGAGAGAGAGAGAGAGAGAGAGAGAGAGAGAGGGAAAGAGAGTGAAATCCTTCTTTTAACTAAAGCAGTGCGGCAAAGCTCAGTGTTGCCCTGGAAAGATTAAGGATGAATGGCTCGGCACAAAAAGGCCATCAGATTATGGGAGCTGGGGCTGCGGAGGGCTGTCACATCACAGTCGATGACAGTGGGAAGTTTTCATAACAGGGACTAATGAGGCACTTGGTATAGTTTGGACTTATTTTACTGTAAGCTCTACTGTACTCAAATGTCCACTGAACTGAGGTCTGTGCAGTTTTTTTTTTCAATTTGAATCGGCTGGAGCACTTTTGCTAAGAGCCCAGGACAGGATCGGGACATTGAGTGAATTGTACACATTATTCAGCATATTTAACTGCCTAAATTCACGTCAGCACATTCCCGAAGGCTGGCTGTGATCCTAAGCAATAAAACATCAGCTGGATCCGGATGCTGCAAATGTTTGGCTGCACCGGTAGTGTAGCACAGAACAGCCTACCCAGTCCTGTCCTGCACTTCTTCATTATTTTTGCCCTACTGGTTGAAAATACTTCGTCATCATTATATTTTCTTGAGGGCAGGGACGTTTTCATGCATCCATCTTGAATTTGTGTCCCATCCTCTTACAACAGTGAAGCATATTTGCACACATCTGCCTGATCCCTCAGGTCTGCATACTTGTGAAATATCAACAAATGAGGCATTGTCTTTTCATTTGATGAATACAGGAGACTTCACCCGTCATCAATCCGCAGCGTTCATCACATCCAACAGCGCTACTTCTTTGACGATGCCTTCAGACGTGTGACATGTGGGTCATCGTGTCAGGAGCCTCTCCGAATCGCCCTCCAAAGCTCCTCCCGTCAGCGGGAACCCAGAGAGGATCATCTCCTTTTTTGGACTGGAGGCTGAGCACAGTTAAGTATGGAGGGTTTTTTTTATCTGCAATTTCCAGAGCCTTAGGGAGGAGGACCGATGGTATTTAGATGAAGACTGTCAGACATTTGTCCATTTACATATCGAGTGAGTCAAGTTTTCTTTTCTTGTATCTACATAGAAGCATGTAGATACTTAATAATGAGCACTGATATTGCATGCAATTGTATTTAAGCATTGTAGCATTAAATTACATACTTTATATATACAGTACATAAAGCCTATCAAGTATCAACCTTGTGACAGAAAGCCTCGACGGATAAGAAACTGGAACTTTTAAAGGATCCAAGTGCTTTCCACTTTTCAGTAAGCACTGTGTGATTGCTTACAGGTGCTGGGAACAGTCGACAGAAATATACATATTCAAAGCATCTACAATGTCAACAATAATTACTACATGGGTTTTGGAATGGGTAAGTTCTAATGACAAACCCACAGAGAATTATTACCTGACTCCGAAGTCCTTCTTTAGCTCCACGGAGCTTTTCAGCCACCGTCAGGTCATCGTTTTTTGTTTTACGGCTCGCAACTTTCCTCTTTTGGTACACTCTCACAGCATACATTTCAATGACAGCACAGCAGATGGCTGTTTTTAGCACTACACTACTGCTCTGCACCACATGGAGGACAGACAGTTAATGTAGTTTCCTCAAGAGATGATGAAGAACAAAAATAGAATGAAATCCATGGATCCTAGCTGATGTTTCCTAATTGTTTTGGTGAGCCACTGACTAATTATCACCATTATATGCCAAATGTCTAGAAAACTAAAGACATTCCCACTAGCCCCAGCTTGTACTTTTCACACAGGGACCATTTTCCTCTAATGTCACACTCAGGGTGGGAAGATGAAATGTCATACTGCTGTGTTCCAGGTTGCAAGTCGCATAAACACAGAGAATCTGACAAATTGTTCATATTTCACTGCTTCCTGATTGAGTCACAACCAGACAGTGGGTAGTGAACACTGAGGGAAATCAGCCTCATTTCAAGATAAAACAACACATTTGATAACCCATGTTAAATTACAGATAATGTTAGTATTCAACCACTTCAAACATTACTGTTTGATATTTGTCACACGTTATTATAGGAAAGACATAAATTCATTCTTAAATATTACTGCACATCTTGGACACATTTATTCAAGCCTGGAAGTGAATCGACTGGAGGCAGCTAGAAAGTGGTTGAATGCTAACGTAAGCTAATGGGTTATCACATATATTGCTTTACCTTGAAATATGGCCCGACATCCCTTCAGATTCTCACAATCCGCTGTCTTTTTATTTGGTAATCAATCAAGAAGAGGACAGACAAAGTCAATATATTTGCCTCAATGGATGGTGGAGACCAAAAACTGAGAGAAAAGAGAGTTAATATTAGACTTACATAGGTAGATGTGGATATAGACTGCTGTTCAGCCAACTTGATTATTTCAGTCGTTTTCTTTAGTCCGTGGCCCAACAGTTAAATTAGGTCTCCAAACTAAAGTGTTTTTATTAATGAGACATGACAGTATTTCAACATGCATTTTACATGAATGACATGACATAACACCAGGGAAAAAAAGGCAGTAGATTTGTATGTAACCTAGTGCACGACACAGGGGTTGAAGATAGTCATCAAACTTTGTGATTGGTTCCCTAATGGATGTTTAAAGCACTGTAGTTACATGAGAGACATATATTTGGTCTTTTTAAGGCAACTGGTGTACATGGGTTTTAACAAGTAGATCTGATGCTGTTTAAATAAATACATCTTAAAAACTCAAAGCTGCAGGAAATGTCAATTTTTTAGTAACTTAAATAAATTAATACATTTCCATTCATGTCTACAATTGCAAAAATATAATTACTGACTCTTCAATATGTACCAGCACTGATAATACAAACAAAACATTTCACTTCACACATTTACCTAACTGCCACATAATCCTTATTGTGCTCTCACACACATCATTCAAACCCTTCAACTCAAAGCAGAGCCGCACTGCAGTCCGAGCTTCCGTCTCCTGTTTTGAATTCAAACATCTCAGTCAAGAAGACCCAGAAAGGAAGTAAAAACATAAAAGCAAAGAGCAAAAAAAAAGGAGGGAGAGAGAGATGATGATGATAGATGATGATTAGCCGGGTATGACTGGGTTAGGTCACGTGGGCCATGTTAAAGCAGAGCTGAATAATTCAAAGCAACACAAAACAACGTCTGAACAGAGAACAGGCTTTTTTCTTAGTGCTCTACCCACTCCCACGCCAGTTCCACAACCGCACTGCCCGGAATAAAACAGAAGCAAGTCAAGTGGACATTTTAGGGTTAGAGCCCAGCTGTTCAAGCTGAGGATTCACTCCGCTTGACATTTTTCATCCTCTTCTATGTTTAAATGGGGAATTTGTGAAGAGCAACCAATAAAGCACCATATATTGTACTCCTGCTGTATTAAACCTTGTCCTAATGTATTATCAGAATGAACATTTTCCTTTTTTTACATCTTGGCCTCTCATTCACGATCACCGGTTTGTTTGTGTTTTGTTAGTGCTGTCAATTCTAATTAAACCAAGGCCTAAGAGAGATGATCAATCTTCTTTTTCATTGCCTGTCTCTTCTTAGAGCATGTTGTCAGCACAATAAAGGAGCCATGAATTATTAAAAAGACTAAATTAATGGATTGTGAGCTGGACAGTGTGCTGTATTCACAGATGGATGGTTCATGTTAGATGCCCGGCTCGCCCTCTGTGCTCCCTCTCTTGCCTGGAGCAACTGCTCCGTGTTTCCTTCTGATTTCAGATGTTATTACTCTTAGATGCTCGGCCCAACCTCCCCTCCGTCTCTCTATTCTCGCTCTGTTACTCTGACTCGCTACGTAACAGTATATCACAGCTGAAACAGATAGATAAGAGAACCAATGGGAATAAGGTTGGCATAATTAATTCATTGGCGCCATATTTTCCAGGGGGGCTGTGTAGCAGCAGCTAATGAAATGCATGGCTTTTGAATGGAATGTGATGACGTTTTACTTGCAGTACTTTATACCTACTTGATCAAATCAAATTATTATGAACTCCTGTTCACACCATTGTTTCGCACAGGCCTCGTGTTTTTCCCCAGTGACACCCTTTCAGTATAGATGAGGTGGCTTTTTTGATGGCGCAGTCAGATTGAAAGAGGGATGAACTCATCATCTGCTTGGTGCATTTTCTTGTTTTGTCACTGCATGAGAAAATAACTCAAGCTGCAGAATGGTGGGTGAGACAGATTAAGGACAAGGCCAGATCACAAATCTGACTGCAATCAGGCAGGATAAAATGGTAGCGGTTAACTTTTTCTGCACACCGCGGATGTAGCATCCATACGTCGTGTCATAGGATATGTACCATACTGACATTTGTGCAAAACATGCCATTTCACGTTTACATTACATGTTTATTACCTCACATTCATATTGAGAGGTGGAGCGGGAGGTGGTAGAGTTTCAAGCGAAGAAGCCGTGTTCGTGGTGACAAAAACGGGATGTTGGGCCGTCTCCGACTGTGTTTGTGATGACAAAACTGGTATTTCAAGCAAAATCATGATGTTTTCCTAGCCCTAACCAATGCCGGAGTCAAACAAATATTTAAACGAAAGCAGCAAAAAGTTGCAACATAAAGAAACATGAAGTTTGAATTTTCTGTGGTTTTGCAGAAACAGACTTTGCCAACATTTATACTGGCTGATTCGTTGGCCTGCCTTGGTTTTCCCTGGACTACATGCAAATCAGGGTCAGTAGGGCGGTAGTGGTAGTGCACCTGGAGTGGCTCTTACATGCCAAAAACACCAGAAAAGAATACGTTCTGTGCTTGGCAGTTTTGTTTGCTAGTTTAGCTACACTTGGCCAACAACTTCCCATAAAAAACATGAATAAATTATATTTCTGAGCTACGAGCAAGACAAAAATGTGGGGATCAGGGCTCAAGAATTTCTGCTTGCTGCAGTGATGTACCATAGACGTGTACTCAAGGTGTTTTCTGTAATCTCTGGTATCAAAGCTAGGTGTGGTCACAGGTTCAGGACCACACCCATCATCACCCTTACATGTGTTCAATAGCCAGAAACAAAATTGAAATAAGCGCATGATTTGAAAGCTGTGCTGTAGCTGCATTAGCTGAACATGCCCTTGAGAATTAAGTTTACTTTCTTGTTTAATACAATAATGTATTTACAGTTTTCACACAGACTGTGTGCCAGCACTCACAGTCTCTGTACTATCAAAGCGTCAGTGACAGTGACTTCAAAGTACACCCCCCACCCCCGCAGCAGCCTGTTCTCAGCGTCAGCCTTGAAATACCTGTCATGCTGTCACACAGTGGCAAACAAGGCAGCTATTGTGTCCAGGTGCTCCTTTGTTTGCTTGACCTAGCTGGGTTACTTGGCATGACGAAAGACCAGAGCACACAAAGAAGGGGAGGGGGCGAGAGGGGTACTGAAAAGTGGCCTTGGCAAATTCCTCACCACCTTGGGTGTGACTCTTCCCCAACGCCGCTCTGTTTGACTTCGCTGGGAACTCAGCGTCCCTGGATTATGATGACTGACGTGTTAAAATGTGTTCTGAACACTGTACACTGCCCTCATGTCGTTAGACAGTACAGTAGCTGCTCTGACGATTTTACATTTCAATCTACAGTGTTTGTGCTACATTTACGCATCAGCTTTCTCACATTGTACAACTGTTATCCTGCTCATGGTGGCGTTTTTTGCTTTTTTTAATAAATCTGTAGATGTCACACTGTTACTGCCGTCCTGTATCCTCTCCTATTTCACCCAGCTAAATGCACACAAAGCTTTTTTGCAACGTCCCTGCAGTCTTGACAGGGAAACCAGTGGAATCTGGACGGGATCCAAAGCACACACACAGAATAATGGTCCCTATATTTTCTACATGGTGTGGTGCTTACGGTCATTTCCTGTGGCCGGACCAGGAGCCCTTATATCAGAACTTTCAAGGTAATGTTTGCTTGAAATGCTTTACATCAGCACGACTCCAGTTGTTTTCTCAGGCTTTTGGGAGGAAACATTTGGTCGCTCGCTATAAAAACATATAGACTTCTTTTATTTTTCTATAGAATTGCTGTAGACGAGTTATGAAGCTTCTTAAACTGGCACGATTTCAGCCAGGCCACAAGGTTTGCCTGGGTACGTATTAAACTCTAGTGGAGAGGAAGCACATGGGCCCTTCTGTCAGTGTGCAGGTGGTTCCTCTCTGAGTAACTGAAGCAGAAAGGACTCGCTCCATCAAACATCTAACAAAGAGCTTTGTTCCACGGCAATAGAAACTGATATAGTACAGCAACATCTGTACTGTGCACTATAAAAGCCACAAGGTTTATGATTCGTCTAGAGCGCTCCATGTTGGAGGAGCTGATCGCAATTCAGGTGACACTGATAAGATTTTGCCTGGTGACTGTGTGCATAAAATCCATTTTGGAAGTTATATGAGTAAACTCTGAAAGAGACTGTACAGAAAAAAGGGGAATCGTCACTATGGGACTTGCTGAATGTAGGATTTAATCTGGCTTGGATGCATTCATGCACTTTTGTTTTGCAGACAATCTTGAAATTGAACTCATGTAGCCAATGAGATTTCAAATCCGACACTAGTTTATTATGGAGTTTAAAGCCATGAACTTGGAAATGATGCACGTTTACATAGTTCTAAGCATTTTGCTCTTTGAATAAGCTGATTTTCCACCTAATCACTCCTGTTTTTGACAATTTTATCTGGACCAAGTTAGTGTCAATAAAGAAACAAAGAATTATGGTAGGTTTTTGCACTCTTAGGCAGGGGTATTTTGAGTCTTTTTGGTCAGATGCCTGGATATTTCCTCAGAAAAACAAGTGCAAATCGTCCATTTTCAGTAATATTATTATTAAATTCATACTTGGACCATATGAGACTTACAGGTCATCTGCAGGGTTACTTTTGCATTAAAAACTGTATAACAGAAAAATAAATAAATAATGTGTAAAGTAGCAGGGAAATGTATTGATGCTCCAGTATGGGAGTATGCAGGTATGAATAGTGACAGGCTCTGGCTGGAGAATCCTTCTGAGAGGAGGAGGAAGAGGAGGAGAGGTAGCTCACGGTGGCGCTGGCGGATAGCGGGGAGCTCATTGGAACTCAGGGCAGGGCTGTTGGCTGCAGAGGTGCTGAAGGCTAAAAGGAGCCACTGGTTGATGAAACGAGGTAGAACACTGAAGGCAAAATAACGGAAACTATGTTAGATCTCAGAAAAACATGAAAAACTCTAATAGAGATTAGCACTAGCAGGGGCCATGTACCAGGCAGTACTGACGACATCATATGGCCGCAGGTAGAGTGAAGACCAGGGATTATCAGCATTTGACTGATTGATTGTGGCTATACTCCAAATGGTTCAGAAACACTTTGGCCTCGACTATGATAGGCGGTTTTGGATCATTTTACATACATTTCCAGGAATAAGAAACAGAAAGACTGAAAATAAACAGCCAAGCAGCTACACCAACAGAACTTCACATACGGTAGTAAATAATTGATAAGACGGGAAGCATAAACAGGCGGATGAACAAATGCATCAACAGACCGACAGCCACCGACTCCACTCGCAGGCAGCTGACCTGCCCACAGCAGCCTGTGGCTCTCCAGCCGTCCTCCGTCTGCACATCAGCACAGAGCCAGGCTTTGTGCCTGTACCCAACGCTGATTAGAGGAGGTTTGATTCCACATGAAAAATAGCTGCTGTCATGGGTTCACTGTCTGGGGCAGTTGTTGTTGTTGTTGTTGTTGTTGTTGTTGTTGTTGTTGATGATGATGATGATTATAAAGGTATATACTGTTGTCTCAAAATACAGGAAGTGGTTTGATCCAAGTCACAACAAAATGCTCAACATTTTTAGACATCAGGAACATTTTTGTGTGAAAAAATACGTCAAACAGTGCAACACTGTGCCATACACAGGGGGGTTAACTAAAAAATACACAGCTGGTGGTGTATTGACACACCACTATAATAGAATACAGACAAGTGCAAGAGACTTGTGTGTAAATGTGTGAACGTAATTAGTGATAATGGTGAGCAATTACAGATATACTATACAACATTTCTGAACTAAAATGTCTAAAAACAAGACCACTGTCGTATATTTTGCTAAGTTGAGCACTTAGTTTGTCCTAAACCTTTCCAAAAATGTTGGAACACACAGAAATCCATATGTTTATTCAAGGTAACATTTCATTTAGTCACCTGTTGCTATACCTTCTGGGAGCAAAGGTCCTCTGCAGCTTTAGGTACAGATTTAAATGTTGAAAATACATTGTATTTACTTTATGGTCTTAAACTTTACCTCCTATATACATTTTTGCTACTGTATCTAGGTAGAGGCAATGTTCTCATATAAGGCATCCACAATGATTTAAACGTTGCCTCTCCTGCTTTCCTCTTGTTGAATGAAGCCTTGGCAGACATCCAGGAGATGTAGGGGGAGAGACTGAGTGAATTGTACCCCTGAGGGGGCAGCAGTGGGCTGGTAGGGCGAGGGCCTCGGGACCCGGGAGTGCCGGGTTGTTACTATGCTCCAGTTATGTGTGTCAAGGCTGTATAAGGTTTCACATAGTGAGGCAGGGAACTAGCCTGGGAGAACTTTCAGGCGCGGGGAAGTGACTGAGCAGTCAGGAAGTGAACAATAATTCAAAACAGAGCTCCAACAAAAGAGGGCCTTCAAATGTCTTGACTTTAAAGCAAATCATTTATCCATGCATTCAGGGGATCCCTGTGGAAAATATATAGGCACTTTGAAAAAAAAAATACAAAGTCCATGTGTGAAGTTTGAGATGGAAACAACGAGCATATTTTTTTTTGGGGGGGGGGCGGAGGATATATGTCCTTTATATCGAACATACACTATGGAGCTAAGGAGTGGATTATGCTTTAGGGGTGACCGAAGAAATTGTGACAGACATTTTAATACTTTGTGCCACTACTGGAATCCATGACTGACATGAATGAAACCTGACCACAGCTGCCGTGTACCATAAGGAATAAAACTACAAATTGTTCAGGTTTAATGATAAGCTGCGATCCAAAGTCCAAAAATCCAAAAAGCAAGTAACAAGCGGCAGGCAAAGGAAAGTCCAAGGAAAGACTAAAGAGAAATTAGAAACTGAGGACAAACCAGAAGCCAGGCTGAACAAAGCAGGAACACTGAGGACACAAGAAGAACAGGGAACAGGCACAGGAACACAGGAAGAGCAGGAGACAGATGATCTAGGGAAAACACAGGCTTACTGTAAAGGTCATAGTAAGATAGTTACTATGATAGTTCATAGTAAGATAGATCATAGTTCATTCCAAAGTCGTCAAATACTGACGCTTTGGGTTGGCTGCAAACCCAACCTATAATCCCAAAACGTCAATATTTGGCGAGTGGGCAATAGGGCGTAAAAATCAACTTACTGTTTATCAACTTACCTTTAAATACACAGGAATGATGAACAAATGAAACACAGATTTACACAGACAGGAAGCAGAAAGTACCACCGAGACACATGAGAATATAGCAAAAAAAAACAGGAAGTAACTCCAAAGATTGCATGGCTAGGGCATCACTTTTTGGTAATGTACAAACGAACACCATGCTGTATTGAAGAACACTTGAAACTAAAGATTGAGACCATTAACTCATTAGAAAACGGTTTACTGAGGGAATAAATCAAGGGAGAATTGGGGTCATTTTCTCATAAGCTTACATACAATCAGATTTATATTTGAAACCAGTGGAGATACCCCCTGTCTATGGGATTAGGTATCTAAATCCAGTAGTGTCTTTTGTAACGAATCATTACCTCCAACATGATTGCAAACAACATCCCTCTCATTCTCATGTTGATGTGTGGAAAACTTGTAAGTATGGCATGGAGTCCCTGCTGCTGCTTTGTTACATCCTAAAGTTATCGGTAACATTAAAAACATCTCCGCCGAGCTGCAGACACTGACATTGGACCCTCATATTTCATTAGAAAAAGAGTGTGTGTTAAAAGAGTTTTGTTAAGAAGTTTAAGAGAGGGTGTAGAACTGTAATCTTCTGTCTACCGGGCGAAGCTTTACAACACCACTAAGATACTGCAAAGCCATTAATGCCCACTTTGACACAGCTGCTTGTGAATATTTTATGTTTTGCTATTTTCAAAAGCGTTAAAGTTTACAAGGCTCTGCTATCCATTCAAACCAGAGCCACGCACATGCGACACACGCACAGGAACCACACACAGCCTTCTCCTTACGCTTCTTGTGCAGCTCTGGAAACAAAGCGATCCAACCGAGTGAGCAGTCAGCAAAGCGTGAGCAGCTCTGTGGAGTGGGAGAAGTCGGTTGTTCTCTGTGCTGAGCGGAATCGTCTGCTCCATCACTGTGCTGTGCCGTGTTAACTGTCCTCAGCAGGAAGCTGCCGTGGGCCTCAAAGCTGCAGGTCTTCATCAGCTTTTCAGTGTTATCCAATGTGGCATCCCCGCTGCACTGACTCAGTCATGCACAGAGTGTGCGTGCATATTCATATAAAAGCAAGAGGTGGTGTGTATTTTTTCATGTATACAGGGAGAAAATAAGATCAGATACATTTATTGAACCCTGGTGGGACTAGACTGTTATAGCTTCGGTTGCGGTTTGTGTGTGTGTGTTGTGCGGGTCGGGATTCATTACGATGACGATGTGAGAGACTCCATTATCACTGTTAAACAAGTTGTCATGTCTTGGAAGAAAAGCAATCTCATTATTTCAGGTTTCAGGAAGAAAAATATGTGCAGCTCCAGCGGTACACTCACCCTGGATAAAACATTATAGCTTTAAAAGGAAAGTCGGAACCTTGATGGTACCAGTCTTTGAGTTTCAATACACTATAAAAGTTATAACTGAAATTCTTGTACACCTTCTGTTTGCCTCATCTCTTTTTCAGACAGTGATTTCTGCTTTCCACAAAATTAGTTTTAGCTTCAGGTGAAGGGGTGCACACTTGATGTATTCATATTCATAGTGTGGGCATACCTGGGGCAAGAGTGAAGAAGTTATGCGAGTTCTAGCATAACGTCAATTGTAGCTGCGTTGGAAACTCTACAGGCATCTTTCAGAGAAGAATAGATCTCTCGTCATCTCCTCCTCTGTGCTTTTCTTCCTGTGTTGTGATTTCATCAGTGCAAAAATAATGAGGCCAGCGAAAGCCTCTGCTCTCTGACCCAGAGGGAAGATTTTTACGCTGTTAGAGTGATTTCGTCGCTGTGCTGAAAATATTTTGACATGACCTCGGGTCGTGCATGTGTCGTCCTTTATCTTGGGGACTTAAAAAAAAGTGCTTTCTCTTTTAATTTTGCAGGGCGCATAGCTGGGATATCATTTATGTCTCACAACTATTGTACGGAGTAAGCATGATATGCAGTTGGTGTCTGTGTGTAGACAAATTCTTTCATACTGAATAACTCAAATGATACACGGCAAAAACTTTGTACCGGCATGTGTTTCCAGCTGACCGATGCAAAGTCCCACTCCCCTTAGTTACTGCTGCTCAGTCGGACAAGATCAACAACAAGAAACATTGCACCTGGTGCTCCAGTGTTCATTAGTTTCTGGGAAAAAGCCGACAGTAAATTCTCCAGTACGCTACAGAAGGCTATATTTGCCATATTTTCTGAACACAGCAAAACAATGCATACTGTGGCCAAGTTTTTCCCATCTCGAGGAAGCTATCGATAATTCACATCATCTTTTACGTACTTCAGCAACAAACCTGTCTGTCCTTTTGGAAATCTTTTTAAAGTTACCTCAGAAATAAGGAAGAAGCAAACCTGGCTGACGTTGGTGATCTGACTCCTCTCAAGCTAGCGTTAGCACACTGTTATATGTTAGCTAGGTAGTCAGGCAGCATTTTGCTCACATTAACAAACTTAATAATGGGACTATATACAATGTCACGTGTCTGTGAAGACTGTGGCATCTTTCTGATATGACTTTACATCATAATGTTACCTTTCAACAAGCATAAATGTAATAGGGTTGATTTGCAGCTGATTGAGACGTCTACGCACAGCCTTTCCAAAATTTGTCTTCGGCTTTGGGGACACAATGCCTTCCACGCGTTCAGGGTATTGAGGTGCAGGTACATGTCCCCCAGAAAAGACTTATGACCATCCTCTTAACTTAGTTTCCTTTCAAACATAGACAAACCTAGCACATAGCACACATAAGTATGACAGGAAACAGGAAAGTTGACCGAGGTTTATCCAGGTACCAAGCTTGCTCAACTGTCACTGGAGCAGAGAGTATAAATGGGCAGGATTTGGGAAGGGTCAGTTACTGAACAACGTTGCCCCAAAACTCTCCAGCACCACCTGAGCTTTAACGCTTGTTGGATTCGGTAAATAATAGTTCATTCGAGGCTGTTTAAGCACCCATAGCATGAGGGTGCTTTCGCGCTCCAGACAAAACAGCAATCCTGCTGATGCCTTTTGCTACCTGTCCCGCACCACTGCAGCTTACACATATCGATCGCCGTAAACATGCCCATAAAATACCTTTAACGCCTCTTGGCCCAAAGGCTTACATAGTGTCATTGGGGCCAGGAGTGGAGATTATGTGGTTTATCTAATAACCTCTTGGCAGCGTCCTTCCCATCTCTCTCTCTCTCTTTCTCTCTCTCGCTCTCGATGAGTGGTCAGTAGCACATAGTGTCTCTTCTCTGATTTACTGATTCTCCCTGATTCAGTCCCATCCTCCAACCATCAGTATTAAAGTGGCTGCTCAACATATGGGCGAATGAAGGCTGCTTCGTCGCCATTACTGATATTAATCCCTCTGAAACACACACACACACACACATGCACTCAGAACAAACACGCCAGCACACAATCTCAGGCACTCCACCCTCGAGGGAACAAGGTAGGGTGGAGGCAGCGATAAACAAACAGACATGTAATGGGTGTGCGCGGAAGGTTGAGCACTATGTCTTTCTCTCATGGTGGCACTACCGGGAAAAAAAACCCTCAACGCTAACCAAAAAGGCTTCACACACACGTGAGCGGACAGGTTTACAAGTAAACAGAATGCTACGTGTTCTGTTCACTCTGTTATTCATTAAACACAATTCTTTCACAAACACCGTATAGCAGGTATATGTGTAGGGGAGATGACTGGAGAGCGTGTTTGCAATTTGGTATTCATCTGTGGAAAACCCTCGAGGAGCAGAGTAAATGAGATCCCTGAGGACAGAGTTTACGGTGAGATATGGTCATCTTTGTGGATGTGCTCTGTGAGCTGCAATTCCTCTCTGCCGTGAAAAACAATTTTAATTCAAGGGGCCATACAGCGTATTATATATATGGTCAGGTGAAATGTGAGTGGATGGTGGGTGTATGTCTTACTCATTGACGCGTTATCTGAATGGGGTTTGTGTGAGTTAGAATCTATAGCCCTGACCGTGGCTCTGAAACCAAAAGACCAAAAACAGTCTGTTTGCTAGTCGTATGAACAAAACAAACTGGGTCGAATGATATCATTGGCTTGCTTACTCGTTTACTGCAAAAAAAGTTATACTGTGTGGAAAAACGTTACACATTATTGTTAGGATTCTTCCATTTTTATTACTTTACCACTATGAGCACTTTGACCCCTATGACCCCTGCACTGACCCCCTGCCTTGTACTGATAATCTACCTCACCATAAATTACTATGCACATAAACATCTGTCTGATTCATGCATCTGTTTTTGAGTTCAAGCACTGTGACTATCACTGCCATGCCACTGCTGATTGAAGTCTAGGACACATACCATACCAATGAACATTATTCCTAAATTGTGTTTCACCAATCATCTACATTATTAAAAGAGTTGTACATATCCTGTTGACAAATAAGATAGGTTGAAAGCGTTAGTCCTTTTTATGAGGGACTAATACATAGGAGAGAAAAGCCAGGATATGAGAGAGCACACACACAACACACACAGCCACATTCACTGATGAGCCAAAGGTCAAGAGATAACACTGTTTTACTCAGAGTTTAGGGAGTCAGCCGAGA
>OMLP01023205.1:15343-32641 GCA_900302685.1 Spondyliosoma cantharus | reverse complement strand
CCACATCTTAACATAATATCTAACATTAGTCATACCAACATCACGCTACAGTCTCCACAAATACCATACGCGCTAATTAGTGATGGAAGGCTACGTTAAATTAGCTAGCATCAATGTTTACATTAGCTTGTGTCAGCGACGCTCGGCGAGCTGGTGTTAACAACTGCATGCTTTCGGTTCAGATGTTGAATCATAGTTGACGTGCTGTTGTGGTAGCAAGTTCTGCTTTGCAGTAGACACGCTGCACTTTGTTATCCTCATTTTTACGTGTGAAATGATCCCAAACTTTGGACATTCTCTGACTTTTACGAATGGCTCTCCGCCATTGCGCTGACTCAATTCTGAACGTAGTGGTGTGTGTCCGCAATAACAGTCCGTGTGGAAAAATGACCACTGAGCTAAGCAGGCCACATAACACGGGTGATAGGAATTAAACGAAGCCTCAAGGCAGAGATTTTGCTTCGAACATTTTTTGTAATCGAATTATTCGAGTTACTCGAGTAATCGTTGCAGCTCTAGTTAACATGAAGATGACAGATACACCACTTTGAGAACTCCTGAAAATCAGAAGCCCTTTAGAAATGAGTTCTCTAGGAAGTGCTGTCAGGGTTCAGTTCTTAGCTTGAAGAAGGTCTACCACCACCACCAATGAAAGTCCATAACTCCAGACTTATCGACAGTCAAACTAACTGCAATCAGTAGAGGCTGATTTGTCTCGATGTCTTGTCAGAGACCATTGCTGTGACAAATTGGTTTGTCTTCAGTTTGCCTGACGTTGACATCAGCCCCCTCCCGTGAGGCCTCACCTCCGACACCAAGGCACTTGTGGGCGTCTGACAATCCTGGCAGGCCTCTCCCTTTGGGGTCAAAGGTAGAAGTGGTGATGTTAAAAAAAAAAGGGGGTAATTGGGACACAGAGATGTTCCCTGCATTTGATAGTAATTGCCACAAAATCATCCAAACCAGATTTTATAAACAGACAAAATGACTACAAATGTTTTATGTCATCATTCTGATGAATGAATTAATAAATATTGTGACTAAGTTTGTCTCTGAATCCAAAAAACTAAATCCTGCTGACCCTTGTATTGCCGATCTTTCTTTCCTTATTAGTGGAGGGTCTCTGGTCAAGCTTAACATACGGTACAGTCCGGTAGCACATCAAAGGCACCTTTTCCTTCATGCTATTGTTTTTATATATCTCTTGATCATTGCCAGCGATTCTGCATGTTGGCCTTTATATGGAGTACTGTGAGATGCCCCACGGCAGTTGGAGAACGTGTTCTCAGCATTAAGCCACAGTTAGCAAGAGGGGGTAGCCTGTTGGTCTTTGAAGTCAGTGCCCTGAAGGGCACATCAGGTGATGAATAGAAATTCAAACCGTTTCAGTTTAATTAAACCCTGCTGTTCTGTAAGGACCACTATCGATCCATCTTCTAGTCTGAACTCCTTCCTTTCTGCATGGCAATGTTGTACTTGAAGAACCAAGGTGTTTTTTAAAATGTATTCTGCTGTTGTAACTCCACCAACAATGAATTGTTTAGTTTAGTTTTAGAAACACAAATAAACAATGCTCCCAAGACATATTCAATGTCTCTTCAAACAGAAATCAGCATTTGTAAAGTGGTATAATGGGCACATCCTTCATCATCAGCGGGAAACATCAGTTCACCAGTTGGCATACGCTGGTTTTATTTTTTAGATTGGAACACATGAAAAACATCAGACAAATTTATTCTGTGCTGATTATTGATGCCATCATGCAATATAGCTCTCAAATTTAGATTTTAGATTACTTGCATTTTATTTTATCAAGTGGATGAAGAAGTATGGAACATAATGTAAAGTTTTACCTGACTGTGATGCAGTATTTTATGTTCAACCAATAAAACCTAACAAGACAACGCATACGAAAAGACCGAAGTAAGAAACCAAACCATCTCTCTCTTTGGTAGATATGAGAATTTGTAGCCTGCACTTGGTCCACCATTTATTCACTGTTAGACTAATGCTAAAATGTTGTGGCTGTGACAGTGCATTAGCATGGATAACAGACAAAGCTATTCACCACATGGGACCTGCTGTCCTCTTGTGATGGCTCCTTCTCACTAAATACACATTGGCATAAGGGAAAGGATGAAGTGCACCTAATTGTAGATGCTTTTACTATTCTACGTTGTGCACAAATACTGACATGTCTTCTTAAATAGAATATTAGGTCCTCTCACCAGTCACGGAGAGTCCTAATTAGCCTGAGAAACTGTTTTTTTGTATTCATCTGAGACTCTGGTGGAGCTTTGTCAAGTCTGACATAATAAAACTGATGTTATCGGGGTTCCCTTAATTTTGCTTCAGAACTACACATTTGGGCTTGGACTCAGGCTTGAAGACTAGACAACAGATAGGTAGAGTGACAAACCAAGGACACAGGGTTTGAAATAAGAATGTGTTAAGCTGCCATGAAAGATTTGACAAAAACGTGCTACTGGCTGCATCGTGGTAAATACAGGTATGTGGGAGGAAGTTTTTTTTTGAGCTTGACACATAAACAATATAGCAGAGGCATCTGTACCCAAGCTAAACGTTCCATTCCCTTCTGTACCTGATGGGCCAGGCCGGGTTCAGACGAAAATGTACTTATGATGTCCAGTTTTTGGGTTGGGTTCAGTCGTGTCAATTGACATGATGTTCTTTTAGTCAAAATATAGTGTGTATATATAGTGATATAAAGTGATAACTGCTGATAAATGATGATGATATCTGTGCTGTGGCTATATGTCCTGTTTGTCATTTACAAACCCCAGCACAATGACACTTTGAACACAACACAGAGCCTATTTCTTATTTTTCAGGTGGCAAACATTCATTCAGCTTACATTAACTTTTGTTGTAGGTAATGATGCATTTAATTTGGTTACCTGTCACTGTAGCTTTCTTTAGACAATCAGAGAGTGAGCGAGGTAGTCTGCAACTGTGATTCTACACACTCACATAACAAGAATTAAACGTTAATACATCACCCCGATTGCGAACACTTCTGCCTGAATCACGTCAGATAGATTTTCATCAGCAAGGGTGGTTGTGTATCAGTGAAGTCAACAACCCTTATTAATCACCAATTAGGTCTCACTTTTTATCTACCTTTAACGTTTTAAATCTTCACCAGTCTGGCTACAGATCTGAACACAACACTTTGACAGCAACAACTAAAGTTGTCAATGATATTGTCAATGCTTTAGATAATAAACTGGTCTGCGCTGCCATTTTTGTTGACCTATCTAAGGCATTTGACACAGTGGACCATTCATTACTTTTAAAGCACCTTGAAACCATTGGTTTTGACAGGAAATACCATAACTGGTTCTAAAAATATCTATCTAACTTTTTAAGTGTATTAAAAGAGGTTCCTCAAGTATCCATCTTAGGCCCTATTCTGTTTACCATATATTTTAATTTTAGTATTGGAATTGTAAGTAGTACAATTGATCAGTATGCCGATAACACCATCATCTATTCAGTCGCCCCCTCTGCTGATCTAGCTTTTAAAAACCTACAGTCTGATTTTCATATTATAGAGCGAACTCTGACTGACCTCAAATTACTACTTAATCCCAAAAAAACCAAATGCATGTTATTCACAAGATTGTCACCTTCTTCTCTGATAGACAGTAGTATCTCTACATTGAATGGGACTCCTATTGAAAGGGTTTCCAATTACAAATATCTGGGCATCTGGATAGATGATAAGCTGTCTTTTAAAATTCATATCTCTGAACTTACTAAAAAACTAAAGAGTAAATTATTAAAAAATGTTATTGGATTATGTGGATGTCATCTACATGCATGCTGCTATCTCAACTTTGAAGCCCCTTGATGCAGTGTATTATACTGCACTTCGTTTAGAACTCATCACTCTGTTCTTTATGACAAAGTTGGATGGCCATCTTTATCCATAAGGAGGGAACAACACTGCATGATTTTTATCTACAAGGCCCTGCTGCATGTTTTACCTGACTATCTCACCAGTTTTATCTCATTTAGAACTTGTTATTTGCACACTCGTTCACAAGAGTCCTTGATTTTAAACATTCCCAATGTAAGGACCGAATTGGGGAAGACTGCTTTTCAGGTCTACACCCCTCAGAAATTACTTACAGTGTGCTCTTGAACTAAATCATCTTATTTCTTTAGATAGTTTTAAATACCTATTGTTCAGTGTTCTGCAGTCTGAATGTAATTGTGATTTATGATCATATTGTGTATGTATATTCATGTATTTTGTACTCAGGGCGTCATTGGCAAAGAGTGCTTGCTCTCAATCGGCTTTCCCTGAATAAATAAAGGAGTCAAGTCTTAATTAGGCTTTTTTGTGTTTTGATTAAGAGACCCCTAGTGGCACAAATTAACTACTGCACATCTGAGTCCCATTTCATGAAATAAAAATACCATGTGTATATACAGTATGTACTATATTTGTGGTAACTTATTGATTGAGAATATGTTTCAATCAAAGCATTATTCTAAAAACAAGTGAGTCTGAAAGTTCCAACCAGTTTAACATGGTGCAAATCAAGGATGGAAACAGCAAAAAGTAAAAACAGTGAAACCTAATCTTTCCCTACAGCGCTCTAATTGCTGAAATTTCTTGGTAATACGTCTAATATGTGAGCATTTTGCCTCTCTTTAATCACATAGATGAGATCAGTAATTGGATTTTGGGGTTGAGAGTGATGAGTATTTTCCAAATGCCTGAGGAAATAATAAAAAAAACAAACATTCTTTTTAAATTTCATGCACAGGCAATTAAACAGGAGAGCATTGATTTGTGTCTTTGTGCTTCCCCTGTTGTGCCCCTGCACCTCAGCGTGGTTATGGAGAAACAAACGAAGTGTAGAGAGGGTGATGGGCCATTTGTAGTAGAGATTGATTGAAACAGTGGAGAGAGGAGGCGCTCTGCTTATCTGGCTGGGAACATGGTCGTCTGTTTAAGGATTCACAGCCAAGTTCAGTCAGAGGATTTGCTCCTTTTTATCTGCTCATATAACACGCTCTTCTTCTGCACACAGAAAACACAAGATCTGATTCAAACCTCACAGATCCAACTGCACACAAACACATTAATGTTTTATGTGAAGTGTGGGATAGTGGGGCTTTCACAGGGTGCATGTCCCTAGGGAATGCTGATAGGGATGTCATCTAGATAAATGTCCCCATTTACTGCCCTTCCTCATTCTATTCAGTTGGGACATGGGTGCACGGAGGGCAACGTGTGGGTTTTACAGTGGAGAAGTGGATGGACGAAGGTGGGGGGGTATTTTATGGTGCCTTTGGAGTCTCTGCTGAGCCCAGTCCAGCCAGCAGAAGTGTTTGAATCAGCACTTAACCACATTAGGACAGGATGACTGAGGAGAAGCCTGTAATAAGTGTTTAATCTCATTTAGAGAAAGTGAGGTGAAGAGGGGGGATGAGAAGTGGAACTTCTATGCTCAACACTGCTATAAACATTGCTCACATTTTAGTTGTTATCTCACATCATTTAAAGCTGGGGTAGGTTACTCTGTTCAAAAGCATTTTTTATCATATTTGTATAACATTTCTTAACATCCAGACAGAAATGAAAATGTTAAATGATTTGGAAAACAAACGATAACAAAATCCTCTAATAACTTCATCCAATCAATTTTAGCAGCCCGAAGATTTTGTATGGACAGACTACCTGACCAAGTCTATTTAGCACACTGCTGGAGCTATGGCGGATTGTTGACGACAAGAATCTACAGCCACAATTCTCATCACCAGTGGTACCTACAGCAGCTTGCACTGCCAAACAGAGCAAGAAAAGAAAGACCGAACTCGAGAAGGCTACCAAAAAAATTAAGTAAGACAGCACAAGAACTGGAACAAGACGTCAACATCGGAGTGGCTTTTCAGGGATGGCGATAACTGAAGGAGTCGAAGGGCCCTGAACACGCACGCCATGTTAGCGGTGTTTCTGTTGGACAGGTAAAGAGCCTGTTTGGTTTTGTTGGGGAAATGTATTATTACTCTGCATTATATAGTCAATGTAGCTAATATAAACTCCTTATGTTGCTGTCGTATGTATTTGCCCAACAGTAATGTTAGTGTTACACCCCTCAAACAGGGGAGAAATAATCACATCAGTGATGAAGCGTCTTTTCCTCTGCTCATAGTTTACTGCAAAGTTTTGTACGTAAGCACAAAATCAAAAATATAAACATGTTCAAAATAATAAATTCACATTCTGTCTGAATTACAATATTACAGTATTGATAGTATTCTTCTGAAACATCTTACTTTGAAGCACAAAGTATTCTTAAAGTTCACAAAACTAACTTAAAGTCACTTTAGTTTCACTTAAAAGTGCATAACATATTGCAAATTCAACACGGAGAAAACATAATTCTGCTACATAATGCAAAACGTGAAAATAGCAGACTACTGCCGTATGAGACATATTTTCAGGGGGCGTTACTGTTTACACGCAGGCCAACGTTTACACGTACTGTGGAATCCATATAGCAGAGTTCACACATGCACAGCTACCCTGGGCTGTCTGGACATTAGCCAAACGAACTTTATGTGAGAGACAGACTAATTCTTGTGTGCTACACATGTGAAAAAGCCAAGTTCACTGTTCGGAGATCATGGGAAGATTGCATATATCTGCGAATATAGTTTTATTTGTATTTGTAAGCAGATGTTGTTAGATGGTATTTATGTGTCATTCAAACAGCCTTTAAACTAGACATATTACAAATGTGCTGACGTATCCTATTTCCTATAGTTATGAGAAAGACGCATCAACTTCCAGCCTTTGAAGAGTCAGTTCACGGCAGAGCCATGTCCTGCTGCTTCCATTATTTCTGCAGTCTCTCTGACAGGTGAATGTAACTTGATGCTAAGAGCAGCAGGGATCAGACCACTATTATTCATGTAAAATATAGACATTTATCTGTCTTTCATATAAAGTTGATTTGCTTTATGTGCATGAATGTGCTCCTTAACAGGGATACAATACAAAAAGGAAAGGCATCATTGTATTAGCTGCACCAGGAAAATGCTTAAAGTTCTGGTCCTAGCAGTCACATGTTAGCCTACTCCTTGAGACTATTGCATATTAGTAGGAGATTTTTTTTAAACAAAAATAGACTTTGCATTTCAATTCATGATCTGACTTACAGCTGACCACAGTAGAATGTGGGAAACACAGAATGCACCTGACAATCCCTGTATATAATCGCTTGCCACCCATCACATAAGCTTCCCATTACCCACCTTACTCCAGACTTCACTTTTTTTTTTTCCTGTGTTGTCTTTGAGAGAATCAATGCAATTTGTATGCCCTTGTAAACACATTTTGTTCTCCATGCTTATCCAGTTTTCTATAATTATTATAATTTTTGCAGTTATTATGGAACTCTTTTCTACTACAAAAGGTCTAGAGGTAGAACTTTTACACACCACTGTCAAAATGCATAGTACAAATAATGAGAATGTGAAACTATGATGTAATTCTGATGTAACAGAGGCTATTTCTGGTTGTTTTCAGGAGTATTTGTTACTGCATAAAATGCAACCAAAGTTGTGGTGTTATAATAAATTTAAAGTAATTTCAAAGTCCTAGAAAAGCTGTATTTACTGTGTGCTATTCTTTCTACAGGACAGTCACTGCCAAAAGAGTAGAGGATTGAGACAGCACCGACATCAACAGCTTAATCTGTTAGCCAAAACTGATTTTTGTTAATAATCAGTCAAGAAACCTCTGGACTTCCTACCTGTATACAGTTTATGCTAATTGTACTGTATATTGTCTAAACAATAAAAGATATACTATTTTTTATAGTTTTATTTTTTATTTTTTTAGTTTATTACTTTATGTTCCAAAAGATTTAATTAAAAAAAAGTCTTACCTAATTCATTTTTTATTATCAGTGCATCACATAAAGTGTAAGGACTGTAATAGGTTGATTGTTTATGATGGAAGTGTAAAGAAAAGGCATTTATATTTTCAAAACTTTATTTCAAACAATTTAGAGATAATGGAAAACAAGGAGTAAATACAGAAAGACCAATAAATAGGTGTCAGGAGTTCCAGCACTTGATGTGTTTACTCCAAACATAGTCCTTTAATTCTGGCCTGTAAAGCAATAGTTGAGCAACATGATTAGATATTTTTATAGAACACAGCTCGACTGTCCTTAGCTTACTGTGAACATACACACTTTCAATGGGGAATACTTTAGACATTCCTGGACATAACTGTGCAGATGCCCCGGTTTACATTAAAAAAAGTACCAGCCCTTTATCTTTCTTTACATTTTTCCACTTACAGTGTTTATTGTTATGTGGTGAAACACAAATTGAAAAAGGGGGAAAAACTACTAGGCAAAAAATAGATTCTGATCAGGGCACTTGTGTGTCCAAGTTACATGCCTGGTCAAATTATTGTACAAACACAAGTAGTTTAGTTGTAGGTGGCGTTTATCTTCTCATTGACGTATGAACATCTGCTCCTTGACCTGTCGCCCCTCCACGTCCATTTCCTCAGACACTGCTGGTTGCCTTCCTGTTGTCCTCTCTGACGGGATGATGTGTGATGATGTTTTTCGCTCTGGCGTGTCTTCGCCATCAGAGTCAATGATGCTCTCATCGTGGAAGCTCTAACATGCAAAACATGATATTATCATGGGTCCAATACAATATTGAAAAACAACATAAAACATTAATTGTCCACTTTTTTGTGACACTCAGCACAAGTTTAAAATACAAAAAATTGCAGCTATGCATATGAAGCCGAGTTTACATTTTTTCAGTATTTCATAAAGGCTTTAATTAACATATGACAAAATCACAATCTTTCCCTAACCTTAACCAAATCACAATCTTTCCCTAACCTTAACCTAAAGCTAACCATAGATTGAATGCAAACCCTGGATTCTGGTTTAAAAATCCTGGCCAAAAAAAAATTAAATGAATACAAATTAAACCAGAGTTCATGTACAAAATCTGGTAATTTTTTTGTGACAGTTATATGTACTGCAGTGGATCAATGTTGTATTGATGAGACCAAAAACATCACATTTTAACAGTTTGATTTCATTTAACTCAAACATGATCTTATCCTAACCCTAACCATGTCCTTTTTGTTCCTTCACCTAACCAAACCTGAGGGACAGTCTGTCCTGTTCCAAATAGACTGGATAACAATTAGATCCCATCCAAGAGCAGCTGACCCGAAAAGTGCTGTCCCAAATACTATTTTTGGGACATTGAGGCTTCAGTGAGAATTGCCTGTGAATACTAGAGGCTTCAACATCCAGTGGTGGTGTTGGTGGTGGTATAAAAATAAATATGTCCATTTCGAACGATGTGCAGTAACCCTAGCTGCCCACATAGTTCCATGTGTCCTTCATGTTAAGCAATTCATCCAGTAGACAGTTTAGTTCAAGAGTTTCTGACCACAACAAACATAGCGATGGTGAAAGCAAAGGAAGGGTTGTAGACAGAGGTGGTCTGCGGGCCATTAAATACACTACAATGTGAACTTCATTTCGACTACTTTCAGATGTCTGCCATGATTCAGACTTGTCCTATGGGTCCTATGGTCTTTTTGTGTGAATTATTGGCTACACTACCCCTAAGATATCCAATGGTACTGCTCCTTTTTGTCCGTATTTGTAAGCATAAATTAGCCTTTGACCTCCATTTATTTGGCGCAGCCGACACATCGGTAGAAGCTTTGAGGCATTTTTGTCAGCCCTAGGCCCTATAGACCCTAAGGAATAGAAAACACAAAGCTGTCGTTTTTTCGCTGCATTTCACAGCTCATTCTATGCCTTGTGTCTCCTTTCCATCCTACCCCAAGACTTTGGTAGGTTACAAGGCAACCAATGGATCCATAAAGACCTCAGTTTTAAGGCAGCACGTAAACCCTTTCTCTGTTTTGCTGACCCCCATTTTTTTTTTGCTTTTTAAAAACAAGTTTTTAGCCCCCAGGGAGTTCATTATTCACCCTCATCAATTTTTAATCTGCTCATCGGACGTTCACTTTGGGGACACCATATTTTTTGTAGTTATCAGTACTGCCACCCAACTGGCGTTCATGATGGTGTTTTTGTCACACTGGTTTAACTGTTTTGGGTGGCTTAAACATGGAGGTCACACAGATGACTTACACTACAAGTAATGCTAAACACTGGAATAACCCTTTTTGGAATATAAACAACATTACAACCTGATAGTGATTATAATGATATCCATATCTCTCTTTTTATACATTCAGAGATCCTGCGTGTTTACAGGAAGATTGCATTTTTTTAAGGATTTTAGTCTGTACTGATTTCTGTTTATAGTTTTGCTTATTATGCTCACTGGGAGAGCCAAAAAGTTCTGTTTATGGGATCCAGGAGATGGATTATTTCTCTTGGTAATACAGTGTTGTGTATACACAGACACATACATGTCCTTTTTACTTGTCTTAGTAGCAAAACCATTCCTGCACTTAAGAGAAACTTACTCAATGATTTGTATGCAGGATGCTAACTTGTATTTTCTGACATTGATCTCTAGACCTCAAGTCTCAGCACTGCACTGTACTGCAAGTGAGTTATTTATCAAGCATTGTGTCTGTGATGGATTGTAAGGAAGGTGTGAAGCACAAAATAAATGACAGCAGGAAAGTGAGGACATTGGAGGAACAGGGCTTTGACTGAGTGCCTCTTACCAAGTGCAAGCACAGCCTGTGTTGATACAAGTAGGCTGACTGTAGTCCATAGAGGGAGACCTGGAGGCCACGGCAACCTCCATATGTCTTTTTATCATTCTTTTATTCAGTGGTTCTTGTCAAAAGGATCCAAACAAATTGTCATCAAAGCTGACAGGCCAGGGCCACTGATTCACCTGGAGTCTCAGAGAGAAAAGGCCAATGGTAAAATACGACCTTAATGAAAACTACCTGATGAATTTCAATACCATACCTCACCCTTTTTTTCTTTCTCTGGATTAATTAATGTATGATATTATGTCAGTTTCTCTGTAGAAATAGATAAAATGGATGGAAAACAAACTGCCAAGGGACTACCATAACCAGCTTCTCAAATGTAAGCAGTTCTCTGCTTCTGATAAATATGCTTCAGTGGATTTGAGCACTTCAAGAGACTATCCACAACTGTGAAGTGCCCTCACCGAGCATGAATCACTGTATCCTGGCTAACTGCCTGCTCAGACTACTTCCAGTGTAGGAGGCCCTTCCAGATGCAATTTGCCAATTGCTGCTGAGGCATCAGTGCCTAAGCTGAACAGAAGTGGAGCCCACATCCTCTGCTGCCAGGTATTGTGATTCTAATGCAAATGTGCTAATTTACTCTCATCATACAGTATGAGCGATTGCAGCATAAGCAAATATGTTGCAGGATGCACTTCTTTATGTAACAGCATCCATGACTGAGCTCTGATCAGATCCACTTCTACAAGTGATACTCCTACCCTTTACAGTACAGGACAATACAGTGCATTACCTTCCAAGTCCTCTCTGCTGAATTATACATGAAGGTGCCTTAAAGGCCCTCTGTTACTGCAAAATGGCACTCTGATAAAGTGGTGCCAAGGCAGAGGCTGGACTTAAAATCCAAGGTGTGCTCGGTACTTGATCAGGAAGTGATGGAGAGGAAGGAGAATGCTGATGAGCAATCAATGGAGAGGTTGTCTGGAAAAAAGCATCGGCTCATGCAAATACAAAAAACAGATATTCTCTCAATAACCCCTTTTGGTATCTAGCAATGCAGATAGTTCATAGATCATGTGCTTTGGTTAGCCACCCAAAAAAATAATGCCTAAACAAGCATCCAAAATAAGATTCTTTCTCTGATCCATGTGCATCCTTAATGCTACCCTGTAGAGGTTTTTCAGGCACATCTAGATGGATGGATGGTTTTGAGATATCTATCTTTGAGAGAGTTGCAGTTGCTATCCATCTCTCCTGCACCATGTCTGTTGGCAAGATGTGGTAGACCGCCAGAAGCCACACTATGTAAACTATGTAATTCTCCATTCCATTCTGCAGTCAATAATGCCAGGCTTTGACACAATCGGGCCAGAGCAAATGGTCATAAACTCGTTGTCCAGGGTACACCTGAGACTCCCTCAGCTTTATCATCCATAACTATTGCAATGCTGTAAAAAGTAGGGAAATAAACAGATAGATAGAGGAGTTGCCTTATCTCAAAAAAACAGGCGCAGTCAAGTAAAAATGCGTGCCAGAAAGAGGTCAGCACTGATGACCTGTCCATGTGTGAAACAGATGGGAGCATCCACCATACTTTTTTTTACCATCATACCTCCTAGGTTCATTGTCCCAGCATCACAGAGCTGTGTCGTGAAACTATATTTTGCACATTTACCTTTTCCAAAGAACACAATGATGTGACTGCACTTTTTGTAAGCATGGTCCATCAGGTGTTTTTTTAATGATGCATCGCTTTTAGCCACTCTAAATCAGCCTTAATGTAATGCCAGCCATCTCTCAGCAGTATTTTAGCATAGAACACAAGTCATTGCTGTGATAAATCAAACGCTCCCATCTCCTGCCAATTCCCTGCTCTTTCAAAAAGAAAGATAGGTGGGCTCAGATTGTTATGATTGCTCATGACCTGAGCTGTAAGCCACTCTGGACAAAATTGGGCACAACTTCTTTAATTACCCTGGTGAAGGATACCCAGGCAAGAAAGCAAATTTTGCTCATGCTTCACCACTCTTGTCAGCGGAGGAGCAGCATTGTAATGCATTGCAGATTTTCTCCGCCTTTTGTGTCTTAGGCAGTGCAGAATGTCGCACAGATGATTGAAAGCTCTGACACATTCTCCACAGGCAGATACGGCTCAGTCATCTGTCTTGTCGGGGGACTCTGACTTCCTTCCCAACTGCCCCCCAATTGCTGGCTGGGCTCGCTGGGACATCAGTATGTAAGCCAATCACTGATAAGCCTCATCAAACCTAACAGTCTGGCCGTCTGGCAGTCTGGGCCTGACTCAGACTGACAGCATCCGTCTGCCTCAGCACTTAGCTCCCAACAGAGACCTTCGGCATGTCATGACATATCCGGCTTCTGAATATGTCCCTTGGCTTGTCTTTAACACGCCAACTGACATTTGAATCTCTTTCAGAGCAATGGATACCTCTTGATATGCAAGCACAGTGAAGGATCCACTTCTGTCTGTTACATCTCAATCATAACACACCTCATGTTGAAGATCTTTAGGTTGATTTATCAGAAATGTACATCTGTTGTATCCTCATCCCCACCCCTCCTTTATTTCTTGTATCATCGACCCTCTGGATTTGTCCTCCCTGGGATGTCAGGCACTGGTAGCAACCTTGACATATTAGGACATTAAATCTGAATCAGCACCTGTCACTGCCCCAAAGTGCTTCCACATTCTCTGTTTTCTCAAGTGCATCAAGGAAAATACAATTTCACCCGCAGTGTCTGTCTCTGTTGCATCCAGTCTCACAGAGACTTCCATTTCTGCCTTCCTCTCCCCTTTCCCATCTCTTGTTATCCCACTCTCCTAAGTGTTCTAATGTTTTTATTGTATTACAATTGAATGTTCCTCCATCCACTGTCCTGATTATGATGTTTGAGGGTAAGATTCTGTTTGTTTTTTTTCTTGAATTGACTGGGAGTGACACATTTAAATGAAACAACTCTTTGTACACACCGAAGGGTAATATCAACCGTCATGTTTTCTTTGTGCGTGCACCATGATGCCCTGCCTTTCTGCTAAGATGTAATTTTTGAGGGTTACATTGCGTTTAATAGATTATATTTTAGTCAGAGCACTTCACCCTTCTCCTCCTCCCTATGCTCCGCCATCTCCCCTCTCATCAGCTCTCCACTCTGTTTCAGAGTAATTATTCCTCATTAATCTACTATAGTTTCTTAATCCAAAGGTCATGGTGACAGTACAAAATGAGCTCTCCTATTAACTCAACATCATTATTATACCCACATAAGGTGCTGAGACTCTGGACTTTCCACAGCAACCACCCCCAACCCCCCAAATTAGCCTCATTAGTGTGTCTTTGTCTTTGCATTGGCCTGTGACTCCTCCCCTTTGCTTGGCAACATTTTTCAATGTCCTTAACTTTCCTTTATTCACATGAGTAACCTCAGTCCTTTCCTGTAATATCTCTGACCACCAGGCAGGGTTTTTGAAAAAATATAAAGTTAAAAAGTATAAATAATCAGACTAATTTTTTTTAATTGTTATCTCATGATAATGACTTAATCTCATAATTATGATTTACCATTTCATCAAGCTTTTCAAATTATTTTTTTTCTGTAACAGGCAGAAATGGACTTCCATAGAGAAACAACAGTTGAATAGGGTAACATTTTTAACTATTTGATATCACCAAGATGCCTCCCCAGCTCATTACTTGCATAAAAGACATTTTTTTTGTATCACAAGTTTTCTCAAATTATATGTTTCAGTATGAAATGAATGTTAAATGATGCATTATGTAGGGAACATGCACTGATTTGCATTTAACTTTCATCACTTCATAAATCAGAACATTATATGAACAAACCCCTGTGTAAAAACTTGAAGAATAAAGATCAATACAGATTAACAATTATGACAGAGTTATCCATCTACAGCTAGCACAAGTTATGAGTCATAAGCATCATGGTTTGAATATGTTCAATGTGTGTCTCTAGTCATTTCCATCATTAGACCAAAATTGTCCCATAGCTCAGGTCTTCCAAATCAGATTGATGTAAAGAAACAGCCTCTATGGTAACAGACACTTAGTAGTGAGAGGTAATGAGGATAGATACACAGGGTATGAAGTGTGAACAGTCAGTGTCCAGATGTTCAGATGTATTTCTGGGCGTAAGGCCCACCCCAGCCCTGGCTGCTGCTCATTCAGAATCAGAATATTTTATTGATCCCTGGGGGGAAATTGTTTTTGTTACACTCCTGCTAAGGAAGGACCGTGAATGTGTAATAGGGAGAAGGCTTTGCAGTCTTCTGTGTTAAACAGATACATGCTGGTTTGTTCCAAAATATGCACAGCAGTACAATGGAGGCACATACTGTATATGTATATACATATACATTGTGCATTTGTGTTGGTGAAATAGTATGTTTTTTTTGTTTTTTTCCTTATTCAACAATTTACAAACCTCATTATACTTTTTAGTATAAAGGCACAGTCTAGTATTATAATTTTACTTGTCATTACTTTCATTTCGTAAAGGGCCAACAGGAAAAAGTTTTATGACGATTTCCTTCCAGGCAGCCACAGCTTTCACTCCAGATACAGTTAAAGTTGCAGTAATTGATATTTTTTATAATACCAATAGATCAAATGTCTGTGTAACACTTTTGACATTTTGATTTAGCAAAACAGGAAAACCACAGGTGTGACCAGTAACGTCAATGATGGCCCATTGTAAGCCGTGTCAGTAAAGTCCACCTGTGCTTTGACAAATCAAAATGTCTGCTGTGAAAAGGGTCTATATGAAAGGTGTCGCCTGTGATGACAAACCACTGTCAACGCTCACCAAGTCTGCAGGTCACCTAAGCTCTACTTTAGCTCTCTTTAACCTTGTTTACAGCTGCAGCCGTTTTTTGTTTTCAGAAAAAACATGCAAATGTCCATGTAAGACCACCTGTCCAGCACCAAACAGACAGAAAAGTTGGCAACTAGCTGGTGAACATAGAGGGGAATATAGCAGCCAAAGAGCCAGATGTTTTTTTATTCATAGTTTGTAGTGACCAAAACAGTGCTAAAACAACAGCAAATGTCAGACTCATTTGCAAAGGTCAGAAACATGATGCCAAATAAAAGTGCTTGATGTGTCATAACAACGTTATTCACCAGTGCTTCCCTCACATAGACTTTATTTAGTAAACAAATGTGTAAGTGCACCTGGTTGTTGTGATGTCATTCTATCCCACGTAGGGATGGGAATTGATAAGAATTTAGCGATTCCGATTCCATCATCGATATTGCTTATCGATCCGATTCCTTATCGATTCTCTTATCGATTCTCTTAATGATTCTCATTGGGTGAGGGAATAAGTACAAATTTGTTTGTTTGTATTAACTCCCTTTAATATCTGATCAGAAGACGCAGCACAGAGTTTACACAAATTATGTGTAGCAACCTCAGAACAAACCTAAAAGTTATCAAAGTAAAGTGCAACTGTAATTATGAGTTGTTGTCACTGCCCTCCGACTTTCCTCCAAACTTGCTCAAAGTTAATTCTCTTGTTCTTATTTTTTTTCTTTACATCTTCAAGCTCCTAAGCTACACAATCAGTGATGCCGGTAGCACGTTACGAATCTGACCACTTTTTCAGTAACGAGTAATCTAACGCGTTAATGTTTCCAAACCAGTGATCAGATTAAAGTTACTTATTCAAGTCACTGTGTGTTACTATTATTTTTGTCATTTTCCTTAGTAAACACGTAGTTTAGTCACATATGCCACAAGTCACGTTTTCAGCATGTGGACACTCACGTGTCACACCACGCAGCGACACAAACACACCTCAGCCCGAGGTTCGGGTCGGGCTCCGGGAGAGAATCGTGTGGGGGCTCCGCTGCTGCTTGACTCACTTGCGCCGCTAAGTAGTAACGTTAGTGTATGAACACGCGACAGTCCTGCAAATTAATTGCTGTGTGGCCAAATGTTTCTGCATATGGGAAGTAGTTAGTAGTTGAAATATAACGATTCCGAGGAATCGACTAACTGGGCACCGGTTCTGAAGAGGAACCTACCCAGAACACTGTTTGAAGCTAGAAAGGTGGCAGGGTCCACCACATATAAACAAAGTAAAACAATATGTGTTGTCCTTTAAGGTCAGTTTGTTTATTCAGTTGATTCAGTAATAAGAAGGGCGAGAGTTTGTTTATCAGGTTTGTTTAGGCATAAAAAAAATAAATAAATCAGCCGAGCGAACGATGCTTCGCAGGTGGCTCTCGGACGTGTTGGTAACAGAGCCGTCTTCTGTGGCACCAGAGTTCGGCCAGCCGGCCGAAACAGCTGGTGGGGAGACTCACAGTCAGGTCCTGATGTTATCCGACACCGTGATGGGCTGAGGTGTGGAGAGTAGCGAACCCAGAAGTAGGTTGGCGAAACAGGCAGACGAACAGGCAGACAGACGAAGGAACGGGCAGGCTGGCAGGCAGGCAGGCAGGCTGGCAGGCAAGCAGACAGGACGAACAGGACTGGAAACAGGCAAGACAAGACAGAGTTAGCTACAC
>OMLP01023205.1:0-15323 GCA_900302685.1 Spondyliosoma cantharus | reverse complement strand
CGGGACCCAGACAAGCAGTTAGTTGGTAACAAGTTTTATTAGCTTGGTAGCTAATCTGATGCAGGCTGCGGCTCAACAGTAGCCGAGCGAACGATGCTTCGCAGGCGACTCTCGGACGTGTTGGTAACAGAGCCGTCTTCTGTGGCCAGCCGGCCGAGACAGCTGGTGGGGAGACTCACAGTCAGGTCCTGATGTTATCCGACACCGTGATGGGCTGAGGTGTGGAGACTAGCGAACCCGGAAGTAGGTTGGCGAAACAGGCAGACGAACAGGCAGACAGACGAACGAATGGGGAGGCTGCCAAGCAGGCTGGCAGGCAGGCTGGCAGGCAGGCAAGCAGACAGGACGAACAGGACTGGAAACAGGCAAGACAAAGACAGAGTTAGCTACACAAGCTAAAGGCGAACTAGGACGAATACTGGGGAGTCAGAGTTGGCGCACTTGATACCACTATGGCTGAAAGTACGACCTGACGATGACTGCTGGGGACCCGGTAATTATATGGAGGAGGTGATGAGTGGAAATGAGAATCACCTGCTGCAGCCTGCAGGAAGAGAAAACACGCCCACAACAGGAGAACAGACAGGGGAGGGGTAACGAGAGGGAGACAGGAGTATGGAAGCCCGAGCCAGACACACAAAAACATAACAATAGGATCTGCTCCAAGCAGATCACAACATATATGTCTGTTCTCTCTCTTTTGTCTCCCTGGCTAAATTAGCACTATCCAATTGTGTGCATCTAACCTCTGTACCAAGATGAATCATGAATTCCTTTTTTATTTAGATATCATGTTTTCACTGGTGGTTGTTTGTTGTTAAAGAAAACTATGATGAAAGTTATCAAGAACATGAATAAGCACATTTCCCCAAGATGTTGAACAAGTATTACTGCTTTATGTTAATATTAATCTTCATTGGCCTGTAACTGCTTCTCGTGGTTTTGGTGAAGCAGTAATATTTTGTAAAATGTCTTTTCTGTTTTAGATTACACACCAAAACCGACATTGAGCAAGAATCCTGCTTTTAACCCGATGTATGTTGGGGAAACTGTGAACTTCACCTGCAATGTTGATGTGTCCTCTGGCTGGAAGTATCAGTGGTACAAAGATGGATCGACTCTCCCTGAAACCAGCAGAACCATCCAATTCCCTCTTGACCTTTCTAATAGGGGGAAATACTCGTGCAAAGCCAGCAGAGGTGATGCAATGTACACAGACGTCAGTGAAGTAAAACAACAAGAGGTTCTTGGTAGGTAAATTGTTATATATTTTTTAAGCATTGTGTTTACAGTTTGCTGTAAATATGTAAAATCCTAATCATCTTTTATTGATTGATTTTGTGCTGCAAAGGCCTCAAAAACTGCAGGCTATTGTTGAATTGAATGAAACTGTATTCTGAGAGCATCTGGCTTCCGTTATTTTATGCATTTTCTGTTGAAAAAGGATGTTGTGGTGAAGCAGAACTCAGAGAGGGATGGCTCAGAAGTGTGTGCATGTAAGTTAGAAGGAGCATGTTACTTAGAGAGGGCGGTGAAATGACGTTTGGTGTCAGGGAAGAAGTGCTATTTTAAGTTGTTCTTTTAAGAATATGATGGTAAGAGTCAACATCATCAGCGTTATTTTACTTCAGGGTTGACTGGCCTATTTTTATCCACTTACTGTTTCAAATGTATTCGTCTGTAATTACATTTTTATTCAACAAAATAATTTCAAAGCTGCTTTCATCTTCTTGTGTGTGAAAAACTTGGTATGTAAGTTTACACATGATTAAGGCAAAAAAAATGTATTTTTCTTCTTCTTGTACTGCACCTACAGTTAAATGCTTGAGCCTCACTGTGTAGATTGATGTACAGTATGTGCAGAGTTTGACACTATGAGGCTGTTTGTATGCTCATTATGGAAGTATAAATTTTCCATACACTGAGACTTTACAGTGAAGTAGAGGACATCTTGTGTCTAGCAGTTAAACTTGAAATGATATTATTTGCAGATTCATATTCTGGAATTTGTAATAAGGCAAAAGCAGAAGGGTCCATTTTAAGGTTAGTTTATTTTATTTAGTTTTAGTTTATTTATTTGACATGGACATCATAGTATGACTGGTGCTGTAACGATCAACCCTGCACAAACCCCAGATGCACTTAGTGTTTATAGCAAAATGCTCATTTACAGCACCTGTCAAAGCTAGAGAGAAGAAAAAAAAGATCACTTGTTACACAGATACAGTACAGTTCACAAATGCAATACAGATAAAAATACAAACTATATACACAGAGGTGTGTGCTTTTGCAAAAGGTGTGAGAACAGTATTGTTTCGCTTTCAGCCATGACCTGACACCTCTGTTAAAAACTTTAAAGTTGTGTTGCCTTTTCAGCTCAGGTGGTAGGCAGTTAACCTTTAAGGGAGCATATCCTTTAACTTAGAAGACTGATCCAAATGAGGCTTCTGCACATTGTGCACATTGCAGACAGTTACTGTTTAAAGAGGCCCACGTGTTGCCTGTACCTGAATCCTGGTATCAGGGGATGGAGCTTGACCATGTAGGCATTTAAAAATATTTTTTTTAGCACAGCAATGGTGCCATCTCACTGTTTTTTGTCCATGATTTTAATTGTCTGGTTATGTGATATGATGGGTTTCAAAGCTGATTGTGAGGTGTGCGAGCGAAAGTAATGCAGTATAGATGTGAGAGTGCCGTGGCGTGCATGTAGAGCTAGGTATCAATACCACATCGCCACGTTAAGGATTTTAATGTGGTTATTACAATTCTATTCTGGAAAAACCCTGTCAGACGCACATCACAGAGTTCTTCTGTAAGCTTTAAAGGGGCATTCCAGTATTTTTAAACCTAGGACCCATATCAACTTGTTTAATTGTGTGAATGATTCATACTAAAGTTTTGGAATCAGTCTAGATCACCTCAGCTGGCAGCCAGGACACGGCTGCAATGTAATTCTCAGGGCAGTGTCGATGTTATGTCCGATAAAGATGCTGTTTTTTTGCTTCTTAGTTGTTATTCTAAGTGTCTGGCAACATTATGGGAATGATTCCTGTGGAGAAAAACGTTTTTGTTCAAACATAAGATCTCGTTCAAGGAGAAGTCTCACTCTGAAATATCACGAGAGATGAGTTGTTACAGTCATCAAAAAGTTGTACATGACTTTTGAAAGACATTCTTGCTGGCAGTTCCTCTAAGTAAAGTCCAAACTCTCAACTGACCTCCTGCGACATTTCAGAGACTACACCTTGATGGAGATTTGTGTTTCTGGTTACAAAGATCTTATTATTTAACAAAAAGGTCGGTCTCTGTAGGAATTGTTCCGTGATGTTGTCAGAGCCTTAGAATAACAACCTCTGCCTGTCAGTGACACTTTGATGTAACTTTGGCCGTCAGTTCTACTCCTAAGGATTATGTTGCAGCCAATGCAGCCATCTCACAGCTGAGGCGATCAACTGGAACAATTCCGTTTGATACACGTGTGTGGGGGCTATACATAAAGCTCCTGATTTAAGTTATTAGAACACCCTAGATTTTACTTTGTCCTCTTTTATGTAAGCATGATGGTGTTTAGTTCAGTTTTGTTCTGTATGATAGAAACAAAAATGGCACATGCTTTATGCTTTACACTGAATGTTAAAATCAATCTGGTTATTTGTAAGGGCATGAAGAGTGGCTAATGTCTGTTTCTCTTCAGATATTCCTGTTCCATCTTTGAAGAAATCGACACCGTGGTCAGATGTGTTCCCTACTGAGAGTGTGAAGTTGAGCTGTGAGATGAAAGACAGCTCAGACTGGATTTATACATGGTACAGAGATGGACAGGAGGTCCAAGCAGTTGGTGTTGTGTCTTTTGACTCAAGTCGAGCTACTCTTTCCATCAGCTCTGCTTCAGCTGTACATGCAGGACAATACACCTGCATGGGAAGCCTTAACGGCAGGCCTGTCCACAGCAGAAAAAGTTCTGGATTTGATCTCATAGTATATGGTGAGTTTTCTTTTTTTTTCCCCATATTGTAGGAAGAGAGATTTCATTTTCAGGTCCAAACGCTTTAAAAATACTGTGAAAGTATCAAAACAGCACCTTTAAATTAGCTGTCAGGACTTCTGTATGGTTGTGAAGTCACAACTATACAGTCTTTTGCCATCAGCACGGTGGGTGGTGCTTGCTCAGGTCTGTGAGAGCTGACCAATCACAGCAGACTGGGCTTTCTAGAAGGGGGCCTTCAAGAGACAGACACTAAAACACAGTGTTCAGACAAAAGATAGACAACCTGAGAAAAATTTGTTTTTTGAACATTAAAGCAAAATAAAAGTATGAACCTGAAAATGAGCACATTATGGGACCTTTAGATGTACATCAAAAACAATAACAATATGATATCTAAATCTACTAAACCAATAATAACAATTGTTTACTTAATGTTAGGGTACAATTAAGCATTTTGGGAATAATGGCAGAATTTTGGGTATAATAAATATCTGTTTAGGCAGATCTGGAAAAACACAAGCTTCTCGTTCCATTATATGCAGTGTAATTTTGCACGCTAATGGCAAATTTCTGTTTACTGACCCTCAGATAAGATACCCAGTGTCACACTGACGCAGGATCCAGAGTATAAGGTGATGTTCCCTGAGGAGTCAGTCTCCTTTAGCTGCAATATTAATGTCTCCTCTGGATGGACGTACCAGTGGTACAAAGATGGCAAACCTCTTGGCTACTATGAAAAGACGTATCCAATCCCACACATTGGAACAACAAGTGGGGGATCATATAAATGCAAAGTGCAAAGAGGCAAAGATGAAGGGGTCCCTTACTCTAGTCAGTCTATACCCCTTAAAGTTGAAGGTAAGATACTGTTGACTTCCTCTAAACATTTATTTGTAGTACACAGGTCGTTAAATGAGTTTCCCAGTTAATGTCTCCAATTGTTGAAATCACAAAATACACACAATTACATTTCTTTTTTTGTGCATTTAGAGAACAAGCCCAAGCCCTCGATGACTCAGCATCCAAATATTGACAAGCTATACGCTGGAGAACCCGTGTCCTTTGAATGTCAGGTTGAACACTCGTCTGGTTGGGAGTATTCCTGGTACAAAGATGGAAATCGACTCTCTGTCATGAGCAGCACGTATTCCATCAACGTTGCCAATTTATCGAGCAGTGGGACGTATAAGTGCATGGCCAAAAGAAGCAAAACTATCTATGAAACCGAGTACAGTGATGGACGGTTGTTAACTATATCTGGTGAGCCAGAGAAAGTTACTTTGTGTTTACATGTTGTGTATTATTTACAGGAATAATTTGTGATTCTGGATTTGAAGCTATAAAATGTTTAAGGTAAAAATCAAACACAAAGAGGATGTCTTTGAGGATATTAGAAAAGAGCTAACATGTCTGTTTCTTCTTAGAAATTCCTGTTCCATCTTTGAAGAAAGTGACAGAGTGGTTGGATGTGTTCCCCACTGAAAGTGTGACATTGAGCTGTGCGATGGACGGCAGCTCTGACTGGAAATACACATGGTACAAAGATGGACAGGAGGTCAAGAAAACGCCAGATAGTGCTGTATCTTTTGATGGGGATGCAAGTAGGCTCAACATCACTTCAGCTTCACCTTTAAACCGTGGACAGTATAACTGCTCAGCAAAGCTCAAGAGCAGATCTGTCAAGAGCAGCTTAAGTTCTGGACTAACACTCAGTGTTTATGGTAAGACACAGTATTTTAAAGACACTGTTCTCAAGTACCACTGGTAGTATGTGAGTCCCCAGAGGAATCCAACTAATGTTTTTTTTTTTAAATGAAAGTCAATAAGTCAATTTAAAAACGTTATTAATATTATCAAAATACTGCAGTTTTGTCTCACCTCTAATATTTTAGTTTCAGCCTGCTACATAGACCACGACCTAGAATGCATTATTGACGATTAGTGACGAGCTAAACTGTAACTGTGATGACAAGATTAGCAGAGGTAAAATGAAAGATTAAAAAAAACGACAAACATCACAAGAACTATAGGGACGAGAAGTGTGTAAATCGAGCTGTCCTGTTGAAACTGAATTTGACGACAGTGAATGTTAGAAGCAAACGGAGCGAAACAGTGAACTGAATAAAGTAGGCCTAAGCTACTGTGATTTAACATCGGTCATAATGGTGGCACTTAGAGAGCCTAATGTTTTTTGAGGTGGTACAGAATATTGAAACACTACTTTGGAGGAATAGTTTTTAATCAATTGTTTATTTTGACTCTTCACGCTGGAAGAGGTGGTGGAGGTTTGATTTCAATAAGAAGACATTTTAAAAAAAAAAAAAGGTATAGTTGCTGAGAGTTCGATTAGAAAAGTGATACCAGTCTAATATCTGTCCTGTTGAGTTTGACACTAGGCCTACAGCTGGGCGATTTTTAAGCAAAAAGCAAAAAGACTGGATGAAGGAGGAAACAGCCAGATGCTTGCGACCTCACAGTGACTTAAACACTACAGGACCCGTCACGTTACCCCCCTGCTTCCAGTCTTTATGCTAAGTTATGCCAACCATGTCTTTCCTGCAAATAAAAGTATATCCCAAAATATCCCAATTTTTCTCTAAAGATACAATATGTAAGAACGGGCCAGCTAGTTAGCTCAATTAGCCATGCAGCTAGCAGTCCAGGAATAGGAGCTCAGAGCCCCGGGGAAGTGTTGGTGTTTACACTGCTAGCACAGGAGCTTTAGACCAGGGTGGGTTTGGGCTAACTGGTTACCATGCTAACTTCAACAGATATCTGTATATCAGTATGTATAAAATAAAAACTTCAAACTCACATTCTGGTGATAATTTTTGAATGTTTTCAAGCAGAAATTCATACAAGTAATACCAAGTTTTTTTTAAAGCATCTAGGTAAAGGCCAGTTTCTTCTTTCTGTGGGCTGTGCTGTGTGATACAAATATATATGCTGTCACACTAAAAGCAACGGCATTATTATCCCCCCTCAGATACAACACCCAGAGTCACGCTGATGCAGAATCCCAGTGACGACTCGATGCACACTGGAGATCAAGTTACATTTAGCTGTCACATCAATGTCTCCACTGGATGGAAGTACTTGTGGTTCAAAGATGACATTCCACTCCCTGAATTTGGAGTGAATCACACCATCACCTCTGTTCTGACAAAAAGCACTGGATCGTACAATTGCCAAACAAAAAGAGGGAACACTGCAGTCTTCCACTCAAACAAGAGTCAGGCTGTAAAACTCAACGTTGAAGGTACGTTTTTGTTCATTCCCCTCTCATATCTTTCTGTATGTGCATGTAGTGAATGTGTTTATCAAAGGTTTGATTGTGTGTCTACAGAGCGCCCAAAGGCTGACATAATCCTGTTAACTGGCTGGTCGGAGGTCTTCTCCACTGATACCTTGGTGCTCAAGTGTTGGGTGCTGAACAGCGAGGACTCATGGAACTACACATGGTAATAATGCCAGTTAATATCAGTTTTTGTGGGCGCCTCCCTAATTTTAACCAGTTTTCCTGCTTTGCTACTGAATGGTAAATTCCTCCTGTTAACCTCCCAATTTCATAGTGACGCAAATCAAACAAGCTTTTCTCAGTTACTATGTGGGATATGTATGACGGGCATCACTCATCTCCATAGCACTCTGCGCAGTTTGCCTCTGAAATGGGTCAGAAGAAGAACAAATTCACTTGACCCTACCAAAATAATGCAGGAAGGATTACATGAGGACACACATGCTGCAAACGCAGGAAAAACACAAAGATAAAACAGGACCAGGAAACACTTGAGAAACTCAGTACTGATATGAGGACGAAAACAGTCAAAATGACAAAGAGAGGGGGAAAGACACAGACTTGAATACACAAGGGATGGAAAATAATAATAAGAGACTGGTGAAACTAAGAGGACAATCACAAAGGTCATGCAAATCATGGAAGGTTTCTGGATTCTATCTTTTCTGAAAAATTTAACAGGTTCAAAGGGGACCAGCCAATCGGTGAGCTGCCCTCTGAGCAGTCACAAACACATGCAGTCACACCCCAGAACGACCCTGACCAGAGCGAGTACACGTGCAAGGGCATTCGCACCGGGAGACCGTCTTACTCAAAATTTAGTGATCATTTAAAAACCAAGAACCTTCGTGAGTACGACCGAGCTCTGGTAGTTTTGAGTTTTTACCTTGCAATTATTCTGTCTCACTTACATTTTCTGTTTAGTTTTGAAGAGGAGGATCCTTCTTTCCATCTCTGGCTGTATCTTCTTTGGCATCATCTTTGTCTTCCTTGGATGCATTATCCTCAGAATCACCCGCAAACCAGGTTTGGTTTATTCTTCTCTGCTCTCATAGTGTTGTTTTTAGCCGCAGCAGGCAGCTGTTCGACCCCCGACGACGGACAGACACAATTAGTGATAAGCTGGTGGACATACGGTAGTTCAGAATATAGCTGCTGAAGAGTCAGATATTCCCCTCCAGAGTTGTTAGAGACCAGAAGCAGAGATGAAAGAGAGTGAATATTGAGCTTGCATTCACCAGGTGACCAAAAACACGACTGAGAACGTTGCTATGTAATTTCTAAATAACTGTTTGTGTCAATGTTGTTTTCACACCTTGTCGCCACTGCCCTGAAACATAGTTCAGCTCAGGTTAACAAACATTAGTCACAATGAGGTGACCTATTTTTTTCACTTTTTTTTTTTAAAGCTGCTGATGAATACAAGCCAGAAGAAGCAGAGCTGTTTGCCAGAATGGACCAGATAAAGGACCATGATGGTAGGTTGACAACGCCCCTCATGGCTTGTGGTTTTTCTCACCATTTCCTCTTATGCTGCAGATGCAGCTCTACTAATGATTCATTTCTGAGCTATTTCTGAGCTATTACAAGCTATTAACATTTGTGTAACTATCCACTAGAACTATCCACTGGATTTGTCAAGGAGATATATTAGTCTTATTTACAGGTTAGTTTCAGGTTTTATTTTGGTTACTACTGGAACATACTTGAATGCTCAAAAAATGCATTACTTTTCTCATACTGTCCAATTAGGCCTCTCCAGAACACCCAGTCTACTATGATTGGTCAGCTTACATACACCTGAGCCAGCACTGCTAATAACAACAGAGCAGCTGTGCTAAATCAATTCTTTCGTGCCAAAAACAAGCCACTAGGCATAAATTATGCAAATGTCTGACACGGTGACATAGTGTGATGTAACAAAGGCATAGAATTAAATGCGCAACTACTAACAAAGCATTTCAGGAGCAGTGTTTTCTGTGGGAGAGAAGAGCTTCTGTTGGCTTTTTAACATGTTACATGCACAAGAATGCACTGAAGGGAAGGGGATAATAGCTCTCTCTTTAATAGTTTATTCCTCCCTCTTGCAGATGCTCCCTGTCCACTGGTTCAGTACATCACCGATGCAGCGCTGAATGCCCCACCAAAAGGTAGAGAGCACACAGATAAGTGAAGATAATCCAAAAACTATATTACTGTGAGTGTGTCTCAAGTGTCTTTTCTTTGTTGCTTTTCTAAAAACAACCTGATGTGCAGAAGGGGATGAGAACGGCACGATTTGCAGTGAAACAACCCCATTACCAATAACCCCGCAGGAGGACCAAGGTAATAAACTGTATTACAAGTGCACTTTTCCAATACAGCATTTTCCCTGTGATGACAGACGCTGTTTCGGTATTTCTAATTTAAGTTTCCACTAATGTCTTTCTAGTTGTGACGACTGAGAGCCATGATGAGGCAGATAACAACGGCGGGCTGGTTTCTTTTAAACAATGAGTCACTGAAGATGTATCTGCTTAGTTTCCGGCTAAAAAAATAAATAAATGAATGAATGGCTCAAGTGAGAAAGCTCAAGCTGTGTACATCATGTGAGATTTAAAGGTGCAATGTGTTAGAATTGGCATGAGTAACTAACTGCTGCTCACTATAGCTACTGTTTGCAAGTTAGCTCAGTTAGCTGAGCATCTAGCAGTTAGGACTGGGAGCTCGGAGAACTGGAGACATGTTGGTGTTATTTCTACTAACACAGGAGCTTTGGCCCAGGACAGGACGGGCTTAGCTGGTTAGCATGCTAACTTCAGTATATCTCTGTAGCACAATGCATAAATGTCATATTGTCAAAACTGGTATTTCTTCAAGCTTCTTTTCAAAACCTTTCTGGATGTTTTTCATACTAAGAATCTTTCATACTGCACCTTTAAGGTTCATCTTGTCTGGTCTGGCTCAGACTTTGAGCCTCAGCTGTGCTTTGACCTGAATGCGCTGACTAACAGGGATTGCTGTATAAATGTGTACAGATTTGTTTTGCATTGGACAGTACTGTTGAAAAATGTACATATTTTAGCACATACATGTGTAATACATTCACATGATGATCTGTGGAGATTTTTTAAAATTCTTAGAACAAACACCAGATGTCAGTAGATATACCAAAGCTTATTTAATGTGTTTAAATAGTCGAGCGTTCATGTTAAAGTTAACCAGTCTGATATGTATATTTATCTACAGTAAGTGATGCTACAAAAATGCCTTTCAAGCACTTTGTGACTCATTATGAAATTTGTGAAAATAAAAAATAAAAAATGTTGCCATGAGTATTTTCTATAAAACTAATACTAGTCTGCACCATCAAGACACACGTTCATCCAGTGGGAATTTCTTAAGTAGGTGGTTCAGTCAGTGTGAAGGTCTTGTCCATCGTGTGCACCTGCAACAAGACACAACAAGATGCTGTCATTATCAGGACAAACACTCAAGTCAAAAAGGTTTTTATTGACCCTAAAGAAACAAACACAGCACTTACTTCCTCACATCTACTTGAGGATATCAGCCAGTTTCTCATTGTAGTAAATGTAGTTCTCCTGACAGTCCTCCCATGGTGTAAAGCTCTCCTCCTCCTCCTTTTCCACATACATTTCCCAAATAAGCAGGAAGTCAGACGGCTTCATCATCCGCAGTTTGCAGCCGGCTCTCGCCAGAGCACGCAGCCCTTCTACTATCTCGGGTTCCTCCCACTCGAAGAGACGGGAGCAGAATATGAGCAGACGAAGCTTCTTGCGCTGCTGGAGGATGCTGGCCAACTTGTTTGCACAGGACACGCAGGGACTAGATGACACGTACCATGTGACTTCACACTCTTGGGAGGCGTTAGGCAGCACCTGGAGAGGAGAGAGTCGAGACGTAAATAAGAAAAAGCTATTAACATATTATTTGCAACATTATCACAAGAGAAAATGCTAGAAAAATAATCAGACATCCCATGGGATTCACATGTGTGCAACAAACTTAGTCAGTATGATAAGTGTGAGTGTCAACACTGGGATTGCAGAGGGTCTGTACATTTCCAAAACATTTTTGAAACATTTCCAAATGGAATTAAGCTTAAAAGAATTTGGAAATTTTGAACAGTTTCACTAAAAGATTTACCTTTTATAACAAACTTATTTTGGGTGAAACTAGACATAAAGCAATACTAGGTCCAATGGCATGTTTTGGTTAAAAGTATGTCTATTTAATTAAATTGTGACTGGAGTTTGAATGATACAGTATATCAGCTTGCCAATAGGTATCGACAAATACGTTCTCAAATATGTGACAATATAAAAACTTTTTCTTAGAGATTGTGATGCAGAAGAAGATGCTTGGTTTATAAATATTTGTTTTAACTCCTAGTGAGGTTTACTGTTTCAGTGAACTAATGTTATTTTGGACAATAAAGTTTGCCATGTTATTTAACTTTGTAACAACTGCTTGGCAACAGCATGTTTGGGCTCATTGCAAAAATAAACTCAGCACACTCTTCCGTTACACGTACAGATCATTTCACAGCATCCAATTAAATAATAATTTCGCAGAGCTCACATTTGAAGCCCACACTACTGCGCTGTCTGAGCCAAACGACTGTCTGCTTTCAAACCTGATTACCGGAGTGAATGAATTCTTTACTTTTAAAGATATTTCAGTTGTTACCATGTGGGATGTAGCTTGATTGAGGAGTTTTAATTAACCTATTTCCATTCTTGTTAAATGATTCAACTCATTTAATTACAGCTCAAAAGTTGTATTTCTTTTAGATGGATTTCCAATTATGTCTGCCTATGGTATATACTTATAGGTTTGTTTCTATTGGCATATGAAATTGCAATCGTAGTTACTGTTCACATCACATTTTCTTTGTGTTATTTTTGTTTCTTAGAGTGACGACAGACAACCCCCCTTGGTGTTTCCAAGTGGTATTATTGTTGCCGCTGCTGTTGCAAAGACAACTTAATCGTTTCCGTTTTGGTTGCCAATAACAACGACACAGGAAACTTATTTATTTGTTCAGTCTATAATAGAAATGGCCTGTCAATCTTCCTTTTTTCCCGGGTGGCCGTGGCAGACATAATCGACAGTGATAATGAGATTATAGGAAACCAATGGAAACACTGATGGTTTCATTATTCTATGTACATCCATTACATTGTGCAATCAACATTTACTTATATATGATGATGTTGGGTGTGTCTTGTCGTGTTGGTGTCGATTAAAAGAAGATTAAAGAAAAGCAAACAAAGACAAATCATAGCCATCTCATCACCCACATCCCAGGACTGGAGAAACCAAGAAACAGAATGGTAGTACAGACTGGACAGTTACCCCCTACTGTTTCATTTTATTCCTGCCGTTTCCCATAAATCCCTGTTAATTCACATGGAAAGTTTCCACATTGAATATTCCCATAATTTTTATCCCAGTTCATTACCTGTTGAAAAAAGGCCTCTTCAGCATGAGCTGTGGCATGTTCATCCTCCATGTAGCCTTTCAGGGGCTCTGTGGTGCCTCCTGGTGTATCCACTCTGTAGCACAGCAGGGTCTTGTTCCTACCTGATGAGTATTCCACGTTCCTGAACTGGAACTTGAAGTAGAACGGGGTCATCAGTTCTCTAGTGGAGATTGAAAGGACAAGTTAATATGAAGTCTGGTATGAAGTTAGTTAAGCCTGTTTTTATTTTATAGTTAATATAAGAGAAAGACTCGTTTAACAGCTCTGACCCGTCATCGTCACGTTAGATTATCATGAAAGAGTGAAGAAACAGTCTATCAACAGTGCTTTCACAGTAATCGTTTCATCATCTTTAATGAATGACAGTGCAGCTACGAGTCACACATTGGTCAATCATCCAGTGCACAGTTAAAGGGTAAGTCCACCAATTTTCCACATTAATGTAAAGGTCTTGGGGAGTACTACTGCATATATGAAAAAAAAGTAGTATAAAGCCTTTTGTGGCTCCAGAGGAAGTTGCATGTAGTCTGATAAATTGCCTCCAGTGATGTCACTCGGTGGCTAAATTGCATTGTGGGTAATGTAGGAAGCAGGAGCATTACACTCTAATAACACCGCTTGACTTGTAATGGAACAAATATCACCTTTTTATTCCATACTTCATTCTTCTTCCATTTTCAAAACCTGGTGCCTACATTACCCACAATGTACCTTAGTCACTGAGTGACATCGCTGAAGGCACATTATCAGATTACATGCAGCTGCCTCTGGAGCCACAAAAGGTTTTATACTACTTTTTTCACAAATGCACAAGTTCTCCCTAAGACCAGTAAACACACCTTTATGTGCACAATTGGTGGAATTACCCTTTAAAGAGCGACAGCAGCTTTCCTACATACACTCTGGTGACACAGGGAACAGAATATTTATGAGGCTACCTCTGAGTAAACTCATGTGTCTATAAATATTTTTGGCTTTCACTTCATCCCCTGATCTATGGATGATCCCTTCATGATTCAGCCACTGTGCTGAAACACACACACACACTCCTGTCTGTCTACATCAATACTGTTATATTGCACACGATGAGCCAGATGGATCACACAAATAGATCTCTTATAGCTTTGATATCAAACAGCTAATACTCAAAAGGGAGAGAGACTCGGGAGCAGATGCTAGGTTGAGTGATATAGCAGAGCCCGGCATCTGTGACTCATCGCTATTCTTACTAGGATGACAGGTGGAAGTCTTTAGTATTCTTTCTGACTGAAATCAGCGCTACAGCATGCATTTGGGACTATATCCCTCACAGAAAGCCATGGAAAACTCCTTTAACTACACAATAATCTGAAAGTGGATGTGTTAAAGAGCAGGTGTGTCAGTTTGAAATGCTGACTCTAACTCTTGAATATGTTTTAAATCTTACCCACCCTGTGACAATCTCAAACGGTGGCAGCTCTATGGGCTGAAACTCTCCATTTTCTCCATTGCTATTCGCCTCCGCTCCTGCTGCCCCTCCATTTGCCCCATTCGACTTCTCCTTCTCTGTCTTCGGCTGCTCGGGCGTCTTCTCTGGCTTTTTCACAGGTTTCTCGGGCCTCTTCCCCTTCTCCTTGTCCTTCTCTTCATTCGATTTGTTTTCCACCTTATTCTCCTTCTTCCTAGCGCTTAACCGGCTGTTCCTGTCGGCCATGATTTTGTGTAATGGGGGAGCGCGTTAGAAACGGAGAGGGAGGGAGAGAGGGAGAGAGGGAGCATGTGGTAAGTGGAGTGATAACCCTAGTGCATTTACAGAAATAGATCCCATTGTGTGCTATAGATGGAGTCTCTGCATGTCTGGCTAGAGCAGGGTTAGGTGGCTAACCCCCTTCCCCCCGCCATCCTCCTCCTCTTTCCATGAACCGTCTTTTAAAGGTCAAAGGACAACACAGGAGTGAGCGCCTATGTGTTGCCTGAAGAAGATAGGTCAAGACTGAGTTTATATCTGTCACAGTCTCTTCACAGCTGCGACATTAAGAAAGGGAAGCCCCATATTCTGTGTAAAAATGCACCACCTGAAACAGAACTAGAGGCAGCTCTTTAATCCATCAGGCCTCGACTGTCAGCAGGCCAGCAACCAGCGAGTTATTAATAACGATGCTTGGCCGTGTGTGTGTCTGTGTGTACGGGGTAACCAGGGTTCTCTTGATACTAAACACCACTTTTGTTTGTGCCAATCTGAGTGTCCTGTGGCCCATTAGGCCTGAGGGCCAGCGAAAGGGCACCCCAAAAAGGGAAAAAATGTGGAGCGGTGCGGTGGAGACAAACACAAACACAGTGTGTGAGAGACCATTTGTCTCTGTGCTATAAATAAGAGGGCAGGAAAGTGTTGCCCAGTGTGCATGTGCCTGTGCTTGTGCCTGTGAACGATCAATCTCTGAAATCACCCTGCATCAATATGGTCCTCTGCTAAGGCCATTGCGTAGGGGGAGGGGAAAAATTGGTTTTGTAAGAGCGTGTGTTATTCTGTGTGTCTATGTGCGTACAGAAAATGGCTTTCTGCACTGCAG
>OMLP01023200.1:0-24186 GCA_900302685.1 Spondyliosoma cantharus | reverse complement strand
CACAAAAAGTGACTTTTTCGTAAATTACCAAATACACAAAAAAATGTATTGCACAGATATGATATGAGGCTATAGCTGATCTAAAATAATAAGGAATGAAAGAACTGGGAAAATAAATGTGTCACAAAATAAAGTTGCTCAAGATCTACAAGAAACATTTCTAAAACTTTCACATTACATATTGGTTAAAACCCTCTTCATCACCATGGAATATATGATATTTGAGATAGTTAGATTATTCATGTCATCAGTTATAGTCACTGATAAATTAAATATAAAATGAAATTAGGATAGTCACAGTCTATTAATATAACTATCATAAGGGGTACTCATATATCATTAAGGATACTCATAAAACTTTGTTGCTTCTTGGTCTCAAAGTTAAAAAACTCCTCTACTTCTTCAGACTTTTTCATACAGGATAACAGCATTTATTCTCTGTTTTAACTCATTAACATACTTTATAAAAAGAGGGAGTGTCTGTCACATTTGAAGTCTGCATTTTGTATCTGTTTCCCATCACTTATATACAAAATAGGACACAAACCAGTGTTCCGGCTACAGCGAACACTATGGCCATTTTTTTCAGGGAGTAAACTGAAACCAGTCTTGGCGACTTCTCTGCAGACATCTCTGTGGGTGAATCTGCTGACAGGCTCCTTATTCTCATGGGAGCAGGAGGCTTCAGCAGGGGCAGGCCGAACCTCCTCTGCTCCTCCAGGGTGTTGACGAGGAAAGCCAGCGTTTTCTTGGGGAAGACGGCCGGGGAGAAGAGGTTGCAGCTGGGGACGAAGAAGTGAGGGAGGTCGGCTCTGCGTGCGTGGTTCTCCAGAGCCCCGAGGAGGTGCAGGAAGCAGGAAGGAAGCTGCTGACGAGCCCACATGGAGTCGTTGAACCTGAGAGACGAGATGAAGGGAAAGATGTCAGATTATGATACAGATTTCTATCAGTAGTTTTTATATCAGTGCTACTAATATCAATCCATTCATGTCAGAGAATGTCTAGAAAATTGTTTGTTTATGCCGATCAACAGTCTGAAACCTCCAAATCCTCCTGTGACTAGACTTTGTGCCGACATATTTACAAATGCAAACAAGGTTTTTATGATGGCTGACTAATCAGCCATTATTTTTTCTTTCTAATGATTTGTCGTTCAGTAAAATGTCAGAAAATAGCGTGAAAATGGGGATCCGTAAGTCCATTGATTTGCATTTATAAACCTCCAATAACTGATTCTTTTTGCCACTTGGGGGCAGCAGAAACAAGTCATGAACACAAATTTGACATATCATCACTTTTTAAGTTGATATTGTGAACTTGCTTATTTACACATCCAGCAGTGACGGAGAAACATTATCATTCATTTGGAGTCGTGTTCAGTTCCACCTGATGGATGTCCATTCATCCATTGTGTTCGCTCCATTTTGGTCCCTACCAGCTCCTTAGAAAAATATTTGTTTCTTTAGCTGCTAAATGCTTCAATATATGTTGACTAGCTCTTTGCTTACGGTGTCTGCTTGCTGTTTGGCTCTTTGCAGGTATTGTTCTGTGGGTCATTAGGAGCTTTTTCACTGATAACAGTTGTCCGTAGCGACCAAAAACTGAGCTAGGGTAGCGGCGAGAGAGAACCCAAACAAAGAAAGTTGTCAGCTACAAAATGAGCTGAAATGTATAATCAAGCAGTGTAACCTGGAGCGGGCACTGCAGATTCAGCCAGTGACTCGCGTGTTTCCATTGTGATAATAAAAAATAAATTATAGCAGCTTCACGTTGTGCTGTCCAACCATTACCAGCGCTATTGTTTCCAGTCTCGCTCTGATAATCCTGACATTTGGATGATAATAAAGACATTACCTGATGGACAGGGTGTGGAGGAAGGCAGTTTTCCCGTGGTACGAGCAGAGGTCCTCCAGCTCTTTGGGATAACGTTGTTTCAGGCCCTCAATCAGAGACTTGAGGAGCATCAAGCACTGCTTACTGCCAGGAGAGAAGACCGGTCGTTTATCATTGATATGTAGATATTATGGATTTTTAAAAATAATTGTTTTGTCCATATACGACTCATTCTTCCACCACAATACCTAACCCACAGCGAACGGGAAGATGAGATAAACAACGTACTTCATGATGCTTCAATGCTGTGAGAATAAAGTGACTCACCGGCAGCATTTGGTGGCGTTGCTCTCACAGCAGGTTTTCTTGTTGCCGTGGCTCGTGATGATTTTCTTCTCGACGTGAGAGAAAGAAATCCTCCAGCTCTCTGTCACAGAAACACAAGAACAACCCGATGTCAGCGCACAGGCGCACAAACACTCACAATGGAGTCGTGTATAAGATGAACGGTACGTGAATTAAAGTCCCACATGTCTGAACCTCAGAGGTCCTTTGACCTCTGTGTCGCACTTACTGCTGCCCACATACAACAGACAGACAGAGGTTTCTCTACCTTTGGCCTCCTCGCTGAGGTTTCGTCCTTTGAGCCTCTTTGGTACAAAGTAAATGGGCAAACTTTTGATTTCTTGGCGAACCTTCTTTCCCAGCCAGTTTTCCACATCCGGGCCGTTACGGACAGCGAGCGGCCAGCCCTGAGAGGGGTGAACCTCCATACAGGAACAAGGACAAATCATATCAATACCACCGCTGTCTTCACATGAGTACACAACATCCATACAAATACTCATTCTACCGCCATTAATGCTGCTGCTTTTACAGATATGACTACTTATACCACTTCTAGGGTTGTAGCCATAAACTGGTTTCAAGGTACACTGTGGTATCAAAACTAATTGAAAAACATTATTTATTTCAGGTTTATATCCATTATTTCATGTCTGCCGGGACGTTACATTTTGGGAAATTATATTAAAACGTTAAAAAGGCTGTCTTTCATTCGTAATCTGAGAACCAAAGGTGATTTAAATTCTCCAGATCTCCTTTATCTCTCGGTTGTGTGTGTCATTTTAAAACTGTCCAGACATAATGTTCACCTCCAGAGCCGGAACCACGTCCACAGAGATCAGCTCGTCGCCGTCGGATTCAGTCCTCAACAGAGATAAAGTCACAGCCGGGGAGTTCGGACGCTTCCTGTTCACCTCCCAGCGACAGCAATCATCAGGCACTGGACCCAGAGAAGAGTGAAAACAGAAAGGGCGCCTTTAGTAGCTTGATCTCAAAAACCACAATGACGGAAAGAAGAGAGAGAAACCAGATGATTGGCTCGAGATGATAACACGTGACGATCCCACCTTTGTAGGTCTTGAGGAACTTGCGGACGAGGCGAAACATCTCGGTCAGGATCTTGCTGGATGAAAGCTGCAGATTCTCAAGGAGAAAGACTTGTACGGGGCTCCGAGTCGGCCGGGCAAAATCCAGGCGGTAGAAGAGGCCGCCGTCGAGCTCCGTCATGTTGAGGCGTGACGGAGCCTGAAGCTTCAGCATCATGTCAAACTCATCGGGGTTGTGGATCTGAGGCAGGAGTACAGAGATTCAACACAGACTAGGTGTTCACACAATGAATGCAACTGGTTTCAGGCAGGCAAGTGTTCAAGTGTGCCTCCAGAAAACAGACCTTCACTTTCTCAAAGTAGCTGCCGGTGGTGAGGAATTCAGCTGACTGGAAGAAAGGCTGATCGCTGCTGCTCCTCAGGAACTTCAGCAGGTTCTCTCTGAAGTCGTTCACCACCTCTGCGGCCCAGCGGCGGTCCGTCTGCCGGAGCTTCAGGTCTTTGGCGTTGACTTTGATCCAGTTGGCCAGCTCCGGGGAGACGGAGAACAGCTCCTCCACCCCTCCCGACCCCTCCTCCTCTGGATTTCAATACAGCGGACATTACAGAGGAGACAAGATCAACGACTCCTCCAGACCTCCGAAGGAATTACAAGCATTTTAACATTCGACAACAAGAAACGGTGCAAACAGAAAGATTCCAGGTGTTTTGCAGATTTCACCTGCTTGTTGCTGCTGAACTTTCAGTCTCTGTCTTGCTGGTGTGAGGTGAGAAGCTGTCGACCTTCTTCTGGCGTTGTCTGTTCGCCTCGCTGCTTCAGTCGGACTGCCTTCTCTGAGGCTCACACCTCTGTCCTCTCCGTTCATTTCTCACTCGCCTCAGTCTTAGATAGATATAGATAGATAACTTAGTATATTTATTCAAGTACTCAAATTTTAGGCACATGCACTTGAGTCTTACATTTTGATGCCAATTTCTGCTTCTACACTAGCTGAAACACATCGCTTCAACTTTTAGTCCGTAAGCACCTTATAACTAAATTGTGGGACATTAAACGATGCAGTTTTATGGTGTAAAACCACAGACTTTATTACAGAACCATAAATTCATGCAACTCATGGACTTTGAGACGAGGGAACCGGAGGAACAAAAATGATAACCGGCTTCTGGTTTTTAGGATTCATTACTACAGCTTTTACAACGACAGAGGCAGCGAGTCCTAGCGATCCGAACCGAGCTTGTGTTTTTTATTTTAAATAGAAAGTTTTGCATCCATAAATGCAAATGGCCTAAAGGGAAACCCAATATTCACCAGTTCAAGCATGAAATGAAGCTGTTCTTCGAAAGACTGAATGAACCGACAAATCAGAAAGAAATCAGGACGATGAAATCAAATGAATTCAAAACGTCCTTTTAATTTAAATATACGTATATAAACCCCTTTCTTGTCCTTTATTCCCTTTTGTTTGTTCAGTAAATAAATACATTATTCTTGTATTCTTAGCGACCCCTGTAGGGGAAGGTGAGGTGAGGGGTGTTCAGTTGGTTCCAATCTGCATCCACACTACCAGATGCCACTAAAGCCCACAAACTGCACCTTTAAGTCATTTTTTTTTAATACCAAAACATTTCATGGCTCCAGCTTCACAGATTTAAAGATTCGTTGTTTTTTCCTTTTTGATAATCTTAATTAATTCCAAACAACAGATTGTTTAGAATTGCTATGGCTGGTTTACAAAACAAGCACTGGCTCCGAGTAACTGTGACATTAAAAACCCTTAAGACGGTGAACGCACTGTAAACGTCATAGACTTAAATATTAGATTAACTTCTTGTATCAATCCTCTCGACTACCGATGTCAAAATAATCTCATAATGATATCTTTAACTCACCTGTGTTCAAGAAGCGTCTGTTGCAAATGATGACGGGTATAATGTGTGATAGCTGTTGTCCTTATCTCCATCCACTCTCCAGTTTCATTTTCAATTTCCGTGAAATGTAATTTGAGGATCACTTCCTCCTCTTCCTCCTCCTCCTCCTCGTCCTCCTCCTCCACAGTGGATATCTGTCTCTGGATTCATGTTAAAGACACTTAAAGGTTAAAAATGTCACCAGGTGTACGCTACCTTCTTTAGAAAATTTATACTACCAGTTGACTTTTGTCCAGTTTTTATGCACACACACCGACACTGGGCGACTACTTTGACCTGTGTATTCTTGTTTCGTAACAAGACACACCCTTTGATCCCTTTGAAACCAGGTTACGTAAGTACCTCCCTGCTACCGGAAGGTTGTCATTTAAGAGAACATCTCATAGTGATGGAAGAAATTCACAGTCAGGCATGTAAAATCACATCTTTTTTGATGCAGCCATCTAATCATATAAAATAATTTGAGAAGAAACACGAAATGGCTCAGAGCTAACAAATAATGTTGGGTTAATGTTAGACAAAATGTGCTCTGTGCTTCTGTTATATAATATTATTTCACATGAGCTCAATTAAATTTAAGTTCAAGATCACACAAACACAGATTAATTGGAGTATTCAAGTATTAACAAGGCTAAAAGTTGCGCTTGCACTCCTGTATGTAGCTAAAAGCTAACGTAAGCGTGCTAAAATGCTCAAAATGGCAACGTGAGCATGTTGATGTTGAGCTGCTATGATGTTTACAATGCTAGTTTAGCATATTAGCATGCTAACATTTTCTAGCTAGAACTAAACATAAATTATAGATAGATACATGAGGCTGAGTGGATGTCATTATAATTATTCTTATTAGATTATTATTTTGCAGGAAACCAGTTAGCATTTTGCACGCGACGCAGTTGTTTGAATTGTTTTTAGGTTTAATGTCTAAAATAAGGTCTGTAGTTACCACAGGCTAAACATATTTACACGCTTTGTTCTACGACATGAAATGCATCATTAAATGATTTGAATTGAAAAGTTTTTATTCATTTTAAAAATGGCGCTAGCTAACAAGTGGCTAAATGAGGCTACAGAAGTTGTCGCGGACATTAAACGTCATCACAGCGAACACGGAGACTCATCTACTCACTTGTCCGTCTAAACTATTCTAACTCTAACTTTACAACTTGTAGATTTATCAATTTATAGAACACGTGTGGAGTTATTGTGTAGTAAGTTGATTAGTGGTGGTGACGACAGCAGTGTCTTCTGTTAGCCTGACGTTAGCTTTTTTCTTCTCGCGATTTGATTTTACGCTTCGAAAGACACAAAAGTGGTGTTCATCTGTGAGGATTATCTCCCTGAGCAAAACATATATGTATCATAAACTTGAACTTATTTTTTGGTTAGCATACAAAAATGACGTCATGCTTACAGCACTCTGTTTAACGTGGGTTAGGGTTTGACCTCATGGTGGTGCTAGAGGACAAGTAAGGGGATTGCTTGTAGGTGTCATGTGACATTGTAATTGATTAATCAAGGAAGTAATAGACTAAATAAATAGAATAGACTAGAAATAGAAAACACAGATGATTTACTGTGGTAAATTGCATCCCAATGGTTTAGTAGTGTAGTTGCAGCAATACAAGCATTCATCACGCTGAAGAATCCAAACTATATAGCTTTTATTGCAAAGTGCTCAAGCTGAGTTTTGTGAGACAATCTACAATCTCTTCATGCTGTGACAAGTGTAAGTTCATGGATTGGAGTAGAACCGCTAAAAGTTTTGTGCTCTTGTGAAATGCAAACATTGCTTTTCTTGAGTTAAGAACAAAAATGAGTGAAAGACGTCTGAAGATTGTTAAAAGCTGCCCACAGATTAGTAAATGATGTTTATAAAAGAAGGGCAACATTTGTGAAACAAGGAAAGAAACATCTTCACTTGGTTTGATTAACTTTTTTTATTTCTTTGATTTCATCCCAATTTTCGTGCTAGACACGCCTTCCTTTCCGACGGAAACTCTTGCGATGGTTTTTAATCAGCACAAGCCGGAAGAGTGCGTTGGGATGAAGAGAGGATAGTTGCAGAGACGTGACTTTTTGTTGGACATCCTGCATGAGAATTCATTTCTTCTTCTCTAATTTCTGTGCAGCCTTAGTGACCTTTCCAGTACTGGGGACCTTCTTGTTGACGGACTTGATGACACCGACGGCCACGGTCTGCCTCATGTCACGCACAGCAAAACGCCCTGTGAGGAAGAGATGGACAAATAAAGAGTCAAAGAGCAGGTAAATAATCACAATTCTGCGCCCAAAACAGGAATGGAAACATGTGAACCACGCTGGTTTGCACAGCATACTTTTTGATGGCAAGTTTCGAGTGGTTGTAGTGACAAGTCTCAGTGTGATCTGGAACTAACACATTCAGTGTGTTTACATGGCACTCAAGAAAACCGAATCACTAGCTTAGTCCGACTATGATCAGATTTTTAAGATGCATGTATACACCTTAGCCTGACTAAGATCGGACTGGATCGGATTTCTCTAGTCGAATTAAAACAGCTAGATTATTCGATTGATAGTTGCATTACCCGTGCATGTGTACGTTACATCAGATCGGATCGGATTTTGTGTTCTGCGCAGGCTGGAGAATTTTCCCCCGGGGCTGTGAGCCGGAAGTAGAAGGAGACGATTAGTCGTGTTGTTGCCGGAAATAGCAAACAACACGATGGAGAGATCGGCGTCTTTCCTCCGAAATCACCGCAAGCATGAGCGCCATTGTGAATCTAGTTTGTGTAATTATCATGTACATCACATAGGAAAATGTACAAAGCTGTAGCTTCGTCCTGCTCTTCGTACGCCATCTTTCTCGAATGCCGAGGCAGAGTTTGTTGTTGCTGGTGACGTAAAGAGGTCAGCCGGAGGTGGCTCTGTTACCGCTAGTTGAAATGGGTACAGCGCCACCTATCGTATGACATGCTTCGGCCCAATAATTAGATTTTCTCACCGGCATGTATACTCCGGCCGATTGAGTAGCATAGTCGAACTATGGCCTTAATCCAACTAAGCTGTGCATGTAAACGCACTGAGTGTCTTCATAACAAAACGGGAGAGAAAGCCTTTTACTCACCCAGTGGGGGATAGTCAGAGAAGCTTTCAACACACAAGGGTTTTGAAGGCGTCAGTGTAGCGATGCAGGCGTCTCCGGACTTGACAAACTTCGGGTTGTCCTCAAGCTTCTTGCCAGAGCGGCGGTCGATCTTCTCAGCGATCTCGCTGAACTTGCAGGCAATGTGAGCAGTGTGGCAGTCCAGCACAGGGGAATAGCCTGCCGCGATCTGGCCGGGATGATTCAGGATGATGACCTGAAACGGTGACATTAGAGTGCATTTAGAAAAGGTGATTAGAGTCCTCCCTTCAGCACTAACTTCAGGCACAAGATGAACATCATTGCAGTTACTGCTACTGGCCAGCAGGGGTCAACAGATGTTCACGTTTACCTCAACTGGAATCCCTTTTTAGAGTCATACTCAAATGACTTGTGGAGTATCTCGCCACCTTAATGCAGATATTTCTTTATGAGATGATTATTTCAGCAGGACATTAACATTGAGATAAGTAATTTCATTCTTTTATCATACGTATGTCATTGTTGGTTGGTGTTTGTATGTGAGCATGTAGTTATAAATAAAATACCATTTTTTACACCAAGGAACCTCTTTCTTCATCTGCTCAGACTCACCTGGGCGGTGAAGTTCTCAGCTCCAATTGGAGGGTTGTTCTTGCTGTCACCAGCCACATTGCCTCTGCGGATCTCCTTGATGGACACGTTCTTGATGTTGAAGCCGACGTTGTCACCAGGGACAGCTTCAGCCAGAGACTCGTGGTGCATCTCCACAGACTTCACCTCAGTGGTCAGGTTGGGGGGAGCAAAGGTGACGAGGGTACCGGGCTTCAGGATACCGGTCTCAACACGGCCGACAGGGACAGTTCCAATACCTGAGAGGAGAACCAGGGGCATATTTAGTTTTTCTTTCTAACAGTATTTACTGTGGTGATAAGACTGTACGGTGTTCACATGCAGCTCACATACTGTGCAACTACACTGTAATTACAGTAAAAAGGGATGAAAAAGGGAGTTTCTCAACAGCTGACTTACAACTGTAACCAGGGAGCTTTCCTGAAATCCAATGCCTTGTCCTGCAAGCACTTATCCATGTCTTTCCCAAAACAGCTGGTAAAAACTGGGTAAAGCTGATATGTCAGTAGTAAGTGATGAATAGATGACTTGAGATGTCCTGCACACCCTCAGAAAAGTAAACTGGCGGTTCGGGGCAGAAAAACACTGCCAGAGAAACTCAAATAAACAAAATGTTCCTGCCATCAAACTCGCTTCACTCTTGATTTGTACACCCTTAAATAACCAGCACTGCTGATGAAAATCTCTCTGATGCGACTCAGGCTCAAAAGTTTACAGATGCGGTAATGCTTAAAGTTTTAATCACGCAAATGAAAGGCACTGGCTAATGTAAGTGCACAACTCGACAAAATTTAAAACAAAGGTCTCACAGTTTTTAGAAATTTGAATGCAGACTTTATACATATTTAACTTTTAACTAAGGACTCCACTTGAGTTGACTTACCAAGAAAGCCAAGAAAGAAAACTTCAGTCTCAAATCTTTAAAAAATTAAATCATAACCATAACTCATATTAAAAAGAATGGCATGTTTTTTATTGATACCCCTGTATGTATATATGCATAGACAAACAGTATTGTTCCAAATATGACTAATATAATAATATTAATGTGTGTTAGATGCATGTTCAGGGGTCTATATGTACAGTTATGACAAAAGAAACATTTGTGATGTCATGTGAAGTAATACGATGTGCTGAAGGTGAAGTCAGTGGTCCTTACCGCCAATCTTGTAGACGTCCTGCAGGGGCAGACGGAGGGGCTTTTCGGTGGGGCGACTGGGAGGCACGATGGCGTCAAGAGCCTCCAGCAGTGTCTTCCCGCTAGCATTAGCTTCCTTTCGCTCAATGCTCCATCCCTTGAACCAGCTCATCTACAGAGGCATTTAATGAGAGAAATCAGTCCATGCTCCCAATCATCAGGTTAAAACAAGTGAACATGTCCTTACCTTTTCGCTGGGCTCCAGCATGTTGTCTCCGTGCCATCCAGAGATGGGGACAAAGGCAACGTGTTTTGGGTTGTAGCCGATCTTCTTGATGTAGGTGCTCACTTCCTTGGTGATTTCCTCGAAACGGGCCTGGCTGTAAGGGGGCTCGGTGGAGTCCATCTTGTTGACTCCAACGATGAGCTGCTTCACACCAAGGGTGAAGGCCAGCAGGGCGTGCTCACGGGTCTGGCCGTTCTTGGAGATGCCAGCCTCGAACTCACCAACACCAGCAGCGACGATCAGCACAGCGCAGTCAGCCTAAAATGAAAGTCCCAATCAAGAGTTGATATTTAAATAAAACAAGATGAAAATGTGGTTTAACCTTGAGCTTGCACTATCATTTACCTGAGAGGTACCAGTGATCATGTTCTTGATGAAGTCTCTGTGTCCAGGGGCATCAATGATGGTCACGTAGTACTTGGCGGTCTCGAACTTCCACAGAGCGATGTCAATGGTGATACCACGCTCACGCTCGGCCTTCAGTTTGTCCAGCACCCAGGCGTACTTGAAGGAGCCCTTTCCCATCTGTGGAGGTCAAGGCAACAGCAATGGATGAGAAAAACATGGGGAATAAAAGAATGTGAATCAGTGAATAAAGTTCATCTAGATCAAAACACATGCAGTGCTTAATGTGTAGTACGGTGTGCTTAAGCGGTTTGTCCAGTGTTTCTTGTAGTGGGATTTCCTTTTGTATCTTCCATATGTAGTTATTGTAAGACTTTATTCAACTATTCAAAAATGTAGCCATCAATTTCAATTGTGTTTTATGCAGGTGACTAGAATAAATTACTAGAGCATTTTATCATTACTAATTTAAGAAAAAGTCATTATCAATTACGTAATATTGATCATGCTGCTTATATTTTAAGAGAGCAATTAATTAATATATATTTGAGGCTGATTTTCCCTTATCAAATTACTTTTTCATTTGTATGTACAAAAACGACTGATCTGTCTTCAGATTTTGGCCTGTTTTGCTTCCAAAACGCCATTTTTCAGACTAGTGTAAAGAAATATCGAAGATTACTTGTAGGCGTTTATTTCGAAGGGGATATCTTTATTTATCTTATTTGACATTCCTTGTAGGCAATGTAAGCAAATAAGTGCATTTGTATTTAGATTCTTATTCTTCCTTATTGGCTCATCTGGATAACAGGAATAGAAAAATAAGAAATAAAAAAGAAAAATATAATTTCGTAATGCAAATAATCAACTGCGGAAATTTAAATACACTTTCTACACGTTAAAAAACGTACCCTGTTCACCTTTATATTGTAATCATACACACCTGTCGAAAAATGTATGGAATTAAAGTCTCTTAAATACACCACACTTGTTATAATGTCATCATATTACTCATGTTATAACTTTCTATATTCTGAAGGGTTTGTTTCTCTTGTTCATAATATAATTAATAGCCTAATCAATAGCATTCGTTTCTTTAAAACATCACAGAAATGCGTTTCTTTGTGGCTATTGACAGCATTTTCTGATTTATAATTCAAAAAAATCCCCTCTTTTAAAACCTTTGACTCCAATATATCTACAAACTGCAACAAGAGTTCTTTATCCAATGTTCACATCTGGAAATACAAATCACTGCATTTTAATTAGATAACGCCTCATTTCACAGGAAACTCCATACAAAAAAAATAATTGTCGTGATGAAAGTGCTCAGTTGGGGAGGTTTCATTTAAAATGTTGAACTTATTGACCTGTTATGTCTCCCTTAAAAACAGAATTTCAGGATTGTAACGTTACAAGTATTTTCAGCAGCAGGTGACAGCAGCCTGTCGCAGAACAATGTGTCGACGTTTACAACTGCCGCACCCGTTTTCCACACCTGTAACGTCACACTGTGGTCCTCAATGCGTTTGAAATGCTTTGAATATTTGTTTAACACGTGAATAAAGACATGTGGTGTCTCCATGACCAACCTCAGCCGCTTCCTTCTCGAACTTCTCGATGGTTCTCTTGTCGATTCCTCCGCACTTGTAGATCAGGTGGCCGGTGGTGGTGGACTTGCCGGAGTCGACATGGCCGATGACCACGATGTTGATGTGGATCTTTTCCTTTCCCATGGTTGATTTACTGATTTCAACCAACATGGAGAGGAGTTAAGTCGACGTTGACATTAAAAACTTGAAGGTTTAAATTCATCACAGAGTTTATCCCATTGAGGACAGACTCCCAACGGTTATTTAAAATCAGTTGAAGTAGCGAGCTAGCAGTTAGCTAACGTTAGCCGTTAATTAGCCTACCACACAATTAGCTACGTCAAACCAAGCACGTGGGTGAGATAAATCCAGGAAGTCCTGAGTATGCAGAATTAGCAATACCACATTATAAAGATACTTAAAGTAAAAATATTTGAATTTAAAAAAAAAAAAAAAGTACAACTGCTAACTACAATTTTAAATTTGCATACATACATTGGAAATAACCCAGATTTAACCCTCTCAGGTCGATTGACGCGCCGGCACGTGACCAATTTAAGACGACATAGCAGCAAGATGCAGCCTCGGTGAGTTTCGGCCAAGTAAAACCAGGTTTATGATAAATAATGTCCGCCATGCTTTTTCGCGAACATTGCCGTCACGCTTGCTGCGCGTTTGGTGCAGGAAGAAACGGTAAAAATGTGTTTGCAAGCTAAAACAAACACGTTCACCACGCCAACCGATCACAAAATTATATGGCAAAACACGTGATTTGGTTGCTGAGGATACAGCATACATTTAAATGTAAATAGTTAATATAACTTTGTAAATTTCAACAACGTATGCACAATTTTAGCAAACAACAATTTGTATTTGCATTATAAGTAATAAAATTGGTTCGTTAAACATATTTGTGGTTTTCACAGTAAAAAAAATCTAACTTTCCGACTCAGATTTTATGTTTTTTCGTGATTTTAGGTCCATTGTGTTAGTACAGTGTGTCAAAATTAAGAAAATAACTGTACAGTCACACATGTGAGGTTGTGCTGAAAATAATGACACCACCTTGTTTGGTAAATAGTAATAGTTTACAAATAGTATTGTTAATAAATGTAAATAGTTTTTAAGGTGAAATATAATGGTAAAATCAAAAATAGTCAAAAACGGCCAATTATACCCCAGACCCCTGAGGGCAAGTACAGTACTTGAGTACATGTAGTTGGTTACTTCCACTGTTGTATAATATCCTCCAACTACAATGTAGATTTAGGATAATCCTTCCTTAATATTACACACACATTTTAAATATGTTCCACAGGAGAACTTTTTAAACTGGTAACACAAAATAGAAGAAACCATTACACCTGTGGGCAAGCCACTGCCAACAGAGTATTTATAAAGCCATCACAAATCACACATCTTGGTGGTATTGATTTCAATGTCATGTAGATAATGTGTTCATATGTCAAATCTGTAGATCAAGTGTTCAAACTCACCTGGTTTAAGGGTTTGGAGGTGGTGGTGTTGGATGGCCGTCGTCTCCTGATCTATCAGTACATTCGCTTGCTATTTGTGTGAAAGGTAATGTCAAGGCACCGCCTTTTCCTCCTCCTCCTGGGGATCTGCGCCTACATGAATTTGCACATTAAGTTGTGATAGGTGTTGCACAGTTCCACCCACTATAATCATGTCTGTTCAGTCTGTTAAGTGTCCTCGGTCAACTAGTTTTACCAGTTCAAGTTATGTTCTCGTTATATTTTGTGACACTCCTTAAAAACTTCTGCCTCACCTTTTATACCTGGTATCTTTCATAAAAACCTGTGTAGCTCTCTAACTATTAGCTACTACTTACTCACTATACATATCAAAAAGCACAGATACTCCTTTATCATCTTGAAGAAATTAGTGAAGTCCAAAAACTGATAGCTCATCAATGTGTTTTGCCTCGATCAACCTATTATAATTGGAATATACTCTGCAGTGTTTGTTGGAAGTTTTCGAAGGAATGCAGCTAGTTTGCAATCAATAAATAGTAATGAAACAACAAAGAAACATATTCATTTGGCAATGTTTAAGATTTTTATTGTTTTGGTTTCAACTTAATTATGATCATAGTTTCTCCTAAAAGGCAGAAGCCTTCCTTTCCTGCGGAAACTTTTCCGATGGGTTTTAATCAGCATAAGCCAGTCCTTGAGTAGAGAGCTGTGCCTCAGAGAAGACGGCGCTGGGTGGCAGGGAAGAAGAGGGGATGGGGTGGCCCGCTGCTGCTGAGACACGACACTTTGTTGGACGTCCTGCATGAGAATTCATTTCTTCTTTTCAGCCTTCTGTGCAGATTTGGTGACCTTTCCACCGGAGGCGGCCTTCTTGTCGACAGACTTGATGACACCGACAGCCACGGTCTGCCTCATGTCACGCACAGCAAAGCGACCTGGGAGGAGGAGATGTTCAAGAAGGGAGAGAAACAGAGGAGTTGATGAGAAGTCTAAAAGATGAGTCTTTTCTGTGGGCGCTGAATGTACTTAAACTGCCAATAGACACATATTCTGCTTCAACGTATCTTTATGAAGTTAATATTGACAGCACAATGGATATAGAATCAGTATCAGTAACATCAGCTCCTTTTAAACCTCAATCACTTTACAGTTTTGTCTGCCACCAAGTTGTGGTCACTAGGAAAAAGGAAGTTTAACTGGTGACCTATTTCTATTACAGACTTAATGTTTCAATAAATGTACCCAGTGCTAAAAAGTACATAGAAAGTATGACAGAACAGCATTATATAGTAATTTTAAGTCTTTATCTTGCATTAAAAACTGGAAGTTAAAAAAAAAAAATGTTGAATAGATTCTGGAGCATGTCTAATTACAATTTTATTTCAAGTAAAGATTAGGAACTTTAAATCAATAAGGGATGAATTAAAAAAAACGTTTTAATGGATCTTTGGCTGTCATATTGATGATAATATTCAATATTATCAATAGATTAATATTGATCACCATTAAAAGCTGATAGTATATTACATTAACGTTTTCCCCCCAATGACAGTGCTGTCAAATAGGTGACCAGCTTTTCTTGCAGATCAATCAACAAACAATCTGGCTCTCTCTTTAATAGGCTGTCATAGTGAACCAAGAACAATGCTGTAATTCATCTGGAGTGATGTTTCTGTCACCTGATGAATGTAAGTCAAGTACTTTTTGGCAGATCTGGCTCTTTAGCTGCTAAAAGCTCACCAGATAGCTGCCAACTGTGTCTGCCTGTTGTTTGATGTTGGGCAGATAGCTCACAGTGAGTTTATCAGAGCTGTGTTACTCAAACTTGTTGGCTGCGGATCTGGGGGCCAGATGGCAATTTTCTGAGAGATGCTAAAAAGCACAAATTCTATATACAAATTCTTGTATCAATGATGAGTGGTAGCAGTGTTTCACTCACCTAGTGGGGGATATTGGGAGAAGCTCTCAACACACATGGGTTTTCCAGGCACCATGGTGATGATGGCAGCGTCTCCGGACTTGAGTGCCTTGGGGTTGTCCTCAAGCTTCTTGCCAGAACGACGGTCAATCTTCTCCTTGAGCTCGCTGAACTTGCAGGCAATGTGAGCAGTGTGGCAGTCAAGCACGGGGGCGTAACCCTGGGAGATCTGGCCAGGGTGGTTCAGGATGATGACCTGCAGGCAAAGAGACATGAAGAGAGGTTACATATTAGCATGTTAGCATTCGTTGCCCCATGTCTCAAAAGACAGAATTTTAAATTATTTTCTGAAGATCTCCACTGGTCTGAAGTGGATGCAGTAGCTTGACTGCACAGTAAGGATGTGAATTATGTCTTTTCAATTCAATTCAATTTGGGATCTCAGTGCTTCCGGAGACTTGGGATTATGCCGGACGAGCTGCATGGAGCATTTATATTTTTTTCCCCCAGCTAAATCTTAAAACAAATCCCCATCTAGTTAAGTTGATTAGGAGAATGACGCATTGCTGTTCTGCTTGTTACGAAACATCACCTGACTTTCTATCAAATTTGTCATGTCAACCAGCGCTTATATGAAACATGAAAAACTTCCATTTTAAGCAGTGGGTGATTTGTGGGGGTACACCATCCACTTTGTTAGCAAAATGAACAAAATTGGTCCCCTATGATAACCTGCCATCCCTCAAGACCATAGGGACAGTGGCTATCTGACACGCCACTACTAGACAAAGCACAGATTATGTTTTGAGCAAACATACCCACTCAGTTATACAGAGTTATTGCAATAATAATGTATAAATTGTCAAAGACTGTGAAGGGTCTCCTGAGGCTCTAGAAAACCCATTATGTCCTGTTTTTTCTGTATCAATTTTATGTAGAATCACAGGGGGATAAAAAATTGTTCTTTCCTTATTTTCTCTCCTTTGCTCAGACTCACCTGGGCGGTGAAATTATCAGCTGCCATGGGTGGGTCGTTCTTGCTGTCGCCAGTCACGTTTCCACGGCGAATCTCCTTAACGGACACGTTCTTGATGTTGAAGCCAACGTTGTCACCAGGGAGAGCCTCAGTCAGAGACTCGTGGTGCATCTCCACAGACTTCACCTCAGTGGTCAGGTTGGGGGGAGCAAAGGTGACGACCATGCCAGGCTTCAGGATACCAGTCTCAACACGACCGACGGGGACAGTTCCAATACCTGAGAGAGAACAGGAGGCCAAATATTTCAAGTACGTCCTTTAGTAGTAATAACAATAAAATCATCTATGTTTGATGGATATAGGAGTGGTATGGTGTGGGCCGCAGTTTGGGAGATATCAGCTGCATGTCTGCCTTCTCTTGTTTGAACAAGCACCAAAAAAGTGCATTTGAAAAACTTTACAGCAGTGTTTCTTTCCAGAATGTAATTTCTGCCACTTTTGAGCACCACAAGCCGAATCCCATCTATATCCATTATACTGAAGATCTCTACAAGCCGATATGTCCAGAACTCAGTAACTCACATCAAAACAATCCACATGGATAAATACAACCACATGTATTTTAGATTTTTGGAGTGAACTGTCCTTATAAGCAAAGGCTTTAATGAAGCACAGGTTTTGTCTGCAGCCATTTTTTTAATTTGATCATCTCTGGTCTCACAGTGAAATGTTGAAGACAAGTCCCGCTGCAAATTAACGAATGTCAATGTGTTCATACGCGTCAGGTGTGGCTGTTAAGTACATTCTTTCGTGCCTTTGACTAGATCTCAGAAGAGTTGTCTGGATCAACTGTCAGTATGTGTCCTTCTGTAAATGTCAGAGCCTGAGTCTACAGTATGACTCATCGTGTCTAATTTGCCCCCAAGCTGCTGTCACGCTTATCGTTGTAACTCTCAGGACTTCAGGTAGGCAACTCGACTCTTTGTTTGATTTTGACATTTTGTGACTGTGTTGTGGTCTGTGTTTTGCTTTATTTGCCCATAAACTCAAGGGGATGCGTGCCAGCCAATTGCTCTGATTTAAAAGGCAAATTTTGACGTCATCTGTTATAGTGAGAGATAGGAGAGAGATAGGAGAGGGTGAGGGAGTGGCATGCAGCAAAGGGTGTAGGCGTGATTCAAACTCAGACAACTGCAGTGAGGTCTCAGCCGTAATATGCCAGTTGAACTACTGTGGCGCGGCATACGTCTTTTTTTACCGTACATAAGTATTCCTTATGACCTCACTGCTTGCGTGATAGTTGGCAACTTTGGACTGTGGGTGGAGAACCGCAGCATGTTGGAAACTTATGATACGAGGGAAGAGAAGTGCTTTCTGTGCTGTCAGCGGCTGTGTCCGCGATGTTTTAAAAGGACTTTCCACTTTTCGTGATCACGATGAGCAAGAGAGCCTCCTGCAGTAAGATATCTCATCAATTTCATTCATTACATAGAGAGCTATGTTGCCTATTTCATACAGTCTCACCCTTGGATTCAATGTTTGATGACATGCTCTATATTAAAAGTTTTGGTGGAAAATTCGTAAACTAGAGAGGGAATTCTGTTTTTGCTTGCACTGTGAAGGGAGAGAAATCTGTTTGCATAGACTAATTTGACATGTGAGGAAAACCAATTATTCTCAGTTACTTGGTTTATCAAACTGATGTTCTTTTTCTTTACATTTTGCTGCTACAACTTTTACCTTCAACTGATGGGATTTCATTCACTTGTGTTGTTTCAGAAGCGATACAGAAGCGTTTCACGGTCCAGCTTAGTAAGTTTGCCATCGTGAGTTTTACACAAAGAACATGAAAGGACGGTAGGTGTATTTTATTTTTTGAAAGGCAGTTAAATGTCTGTTTGTAGGAAGTATTGCTTGTTTCTGCTAACATTATGTTGCTTCCACTTCTTTGGGGTGGCATATTATGACATGACCTGACACTACTTACCGCCAATCTTGTAGACGTCCTGCAGGGGCAGACGCAGGGGCTTGTCGGTGGGGCGGCTGGGGGGCATGATGGAGTCCAGAGCCTCCAGCAGGGTAACGCCGTTGGCACCACCCTCCTTACGCTCGATCTTCCAGCCCTTGAACCAGCTCATCTAACATTGAGAATGCAGATAAAGAGAGGACAGGAAAAGAGGAAAAAATAAAAGCGGTTAGCAAAAGATGAATGACTGGTTCGAGAGGATTATTAAATGTGATCGTCCAAGAAATCCATTAAATTAAATGTGAACACACTACGACTTTGCATGTAACAAGCCCCTTACCTTGTCGCTGGCCTCCAGCATGTTGTCTCCGTGCCATCCAGAGATGGGGACAAAGGCAACAGTGGCGGGGTTGTAGCCGATCTTCTTGATGTAGGTGCTCACTTCCTTGGTGATCTCCTCAAAACGCTTCTGACTGTAAGGGGGCTCAGTGGAGTCCATCTTGTTGACTCCAACGATGAGCTGCTTCACACCCAGAGTGTAGGCCAGCAGGGCGTGCTCACGGGTCTGGCCGTTCTTGGAGATACCAGCCTCGAACTCACCAACACCAGCAGCGACGATCAGCACAGCGCAGTCAGCCTAAAATGAAGATAACCAGAGATTAGATTTAAATACATTAAAGCAGGATGAAAATGTGGTTTAACCTTGTATAAACACTATCATTTACCTGAGAGGTACCAGTGATCATGTTCTTGATGAAGTCTCTGTGTCCAGGGGCATCAATGATGGTCACGTAGTACCTGCTAGTCTCAAACTTCCACAGAGCGATGTCAATGGTGATACCACGCTCACGCTCAGCCTTCAGTTTGTCCAGCACCCAGGCGTACTTGAAGGAGCCCTTTCCCATCTGCGGAGGTCAAGGCAACAGAAATGAAGAAGGAAATTAAATTAACAATTAAAAGTATTAACCAGCCAGTGTAATTGCAGATTTTTAGCGATACGGTTATGCCTCTTTTTAAAGAAAAAAAACTAAAAATTCTTCTTAAAAGCATCCTCTGAAAATTACCTCAAGAGGGCTGGAGAAAACTTATGAGACTTTTCAGTATGTTAAACCAGAAATATTAGGTGTGACCCATCCCCCGCCATTCAAACTGTTCCTAAGTAGGTGCTCACTCTAAATGTCACGGCAACAGTTACATCACATTTCCTGAAGTAGTTCATCAGGGCGCTCAGTGGGAATACAACCTTGAGTTAATCATGCAAGATGACTTTCAGTGCCTAACAATATTTCAGATACCAAAATTATTGGTGAGAATTCATACATTTTAGCCCCTTTTTTCATTTGACAAAGTATGCCAAGTTGCTCAGGGCATTGGTGTTAATTAAAGTTAAATGCTGGAATAAAATGTAACGTAAAGTTAGAGAAGTGTCCTGATTTAGATCATGAAACACTAAAATTAAAGACACACCTAAGAATTTGACCACGTTTTTAACGCCAATTTAAACACATTTCATTTAATCCATAAACAGTATTCAAGTTAAATACTCAGCTGTTACTTCTAAAGCACATTCATCTATATCTTTTTCAATAATACTGATCAATTCCCTTTTCAAATTATGTGTTTGAAGAAGCATATGGAAGTATTTTTTTCACATGTATGTAATGCTGATTTCCCAGTCTTGGAGCTTTATAAACACTTGAATTTAAGCTTTTATGTATATTATTAGGGATAGGGATTTATTTTAAAGTGAAAAGGGCAGTGCACATTTTTTAACAGTAGATGGCAGATTTTAACAAGTTATAGATATATCCACCACACCCGGTTCCCCCACAACTCTACAGATGACACAGTCTCTGGATTCACAGTTTGTGCCCTGTGGGTGGATTCCATTATTGAAAAGTGCAATGCTGTGGTGTCTCCATGACCAACCTCAGCCGCCTCCTTCTCGAACTTCTCGATGGTTCTCTTGTCGATTCCTCCGCACTTGTAGATCAGGTGGCCGGTGGTGGTGGACTTGCCGGAGTCGACATGGCCAATGACCACGATGTTGATGTGGACCTTTTCCTTCCCCATTTCGAGTTACTGGTTATAAACAACACGGGGGGTTATGTTGACCGTATAAGTTAACATTTAAGGTTAAAAAGTGTCTCCATTGCGGGCTGAAGCTCAGCGGGACCACCATTAGGGTTAATATGACTCAGCTGTATATAATCGATAGCTAACAATAACTAGCTTCATCAGATTATAATCACAATATGGCGTAGTTATGCGCATTTAATATTAAATCTGTTATGTTTGTTCTCAACTAGTTTAATCGGAAATAGGCTGACATGTTCACCATGAATATCTTTGTCATGTCTCAACCTTGTCGCAACTGCGGCATGAGCCGTTAGCTAACCGTTAGTTACTAAACCGTAACTAAGACAACATCCTGTTCAAAATGTCGCTTTGTGGTGCATAGGCGTCTCTTTAACACAAGTTAGGATAAAAGACGCATTAAAGACAAAAAAAACTGCATCTTTTTCATTTTTTTTTTACCCAAAGTCATTTTCGGTGCTCGTTCACGCCACCGGAAAGGCGACACTGCTGCTGGTGAGTCACGCGCCATGTGCTAGAAGCCGGCCTCCATGTTGCGCCGTGTGCGCAGAGCCGCCATGTTACCAACTGATGGAAGCGCGCGCACATTCACTGTACACCCAGCACTGGGGTGGAAGCATGCGCGTTCACGAGTATATAAAGAAAGGACTACCATGACTGGCAAAAGAATAATCTGACTCCTCTTTTGCAGTATTAGACCATAGTCCGGTTGTTGAATTTGTGTTTCTTTTTGATCATCAGTATGCTGAGCCTCGGTGAATCAGCAGAACAGATCACGACATGCCATACAAAAATCTGGATAAGAGATTGAGGTGAGCCAGCATGTTTACCCATTATATTTATCAATACCTTATTCTAAAAAGACAGCCAAGCAGCATCTGATGTCTTTAGTTCAGACTCAGGCAGTGATTTTCTGACTCAAGCCAATATGCAGATTCTATTCTCTGCCCTGAATAATACCGCAGCCTATTTTTCAAACATGCATTTTAGCTGGTAAGACGAGCCGTTGAGCTTTTAAAGATGACATTTTACGTACCTGTGCCCAGCAATAAACAAAGACGTCCCCCGATTAGAGCGAAGGGAAAAAAGGACAGAATGTGATGTGTCCAGAGTTTTTATACGGAACCAGAGGAGAGGGAGGGCTGTGCATGCTCTTGTTGCTGTCAGACTAAAATAAAAGGGTGCCATTGGCTGGGGTGGCATAACTCCTATCGAGGCGATTGGCTGAGAAGTGCATCACGGCACACAGATAGCATGGTCAAAAACAGCTGCATCACAGCAGAAGCTCGCCTGTGACAGCAAAGAACTAAAGCAACTGCAGCACTAAAAAAAAAGGATAAAGACAAGCCAATTTCAATTTTTTCAAAGACATTTATTTTATTAGTTACCAGCAGCTTTCTTTCCAATTAATGTGGCATTTTAACATCAAGATACAGTTCTAAACCATTTCCAACTTAAAACTTAACTGAGAAGAAGCACTGTCGTGTGATTCAGGTAAGTGACATTGCCACGTAGTTCTTTTTTCCTGCGAAAACTTTTGCGATGGGTTTTAATCAGCATAAGCCAGTCCTTGAGTACAGAACTCTGCCTCAGAGAAGATGATCCAGGATGGGGGTAAGGGGTGGCCCGCTGCTGCCGGCACACTTCTTGTTGCTGGATGTCCTGCACGACCATTCATTTCTTCTTCTGGGCCTTCTCTGCAGCCTTGGTTGTCTTTCCAGACACTTCCTTCAGCTCAACAGCCTTGATGACACCGACAGCCACTGTCTGCCTCATGTCACGCACAGCGAAACGACCTGGGAATAGAACAGGGGAGCGGTTAGTGAGTGCGCTTCATTTCACTGCACAAATAGAAAGCATTTCTTAAGTGTATGTTGGAGTTATAGACTAAACATACCAAGGGGAGGGTAGCTGGAGAAGGGCTCCACAACCATGGGCTTCTGTGGGTGCAGTTTGACAATGGCGGCATCGCCAGACTTGACAAACTTGGGAGCATCCTCAAGCTTCTTGCCAGAACGACGATCGATCTTCTCGATGAGCTCGGTGAACTTGCAGGCGATGTGAGCTGTGTGGCAATCCAGCACAGGTGCGTAGCCAGCATTGATCTGGCCAGGGTGGTTCAGGATGATGACCTGTGGAAAAATTCTTTAAGTTAGACTTTGTGCACCTTGACCCAAACCTGGAAACCAAGTTCTTTTAACCCCTTTCAAGCCATTCAGAATTCACAATACACACCTGAGCGTTGAAGTTGTCAGCTCCCTTGGGTGGGTCGTTCTTGCTGTCACCAGCGACGTATCCACGACGGATTTCCTTGACGGACACGTTCTTGATGTTGAAGCCAACATTGTCACCAGGGACAGCCTCGGGCAGAGACTCGTGGTGCATCTCCACAGACTTGACCTCAGTGGTCAGCTGGGGGGGAGCGAAGGTGACAACCATACCGGGCTTCAGGAGACCAGTCTCAACACGACCGACGGGTACAGTTCCAATACCTGAGGAGAATAATAGGTGTGAGTATTAAAGAAACTAGTGCCTTTGAAAGGTTTGAATCCGTAACATTGTCTTGTTATCAAGCATTCATAAATTCTTACCGCCGATTTTGTAGACGTCCTGCAGGGGCAGACGGAGGGGCTTGTCGGTGGGGCGACTGGGAGGAACGATGGCGTCAAGAGCCTCCAGCAGTGTGGTTCCGTTGGCGTTACCTTCCTTGCGCTCAACCTTCCATCCCTTGAACCAGCTCATCTACAGAGTTGTTTTAAAGAGAGAAATGAGTCCATGTTCCCAGTCAGGTTGAACCAGTTCAATTTAAAAAAAAAACAAAAACTATCCCTTGGGGATTAAGTTGAACATGTCCTTACCTTCTCGCTGGTCTCCAGCATGTTGTCACCGTGCCATCCAGAGATGGGGACAAAGGCAACAGAGGCGGGGTTGTAGCCGATTTTCTTGATGTAGGTGCTCACTTCCTTGGTGATTTCCTCGAAACGGGCCTGGCTGTAAGGGGGCTCGGTGGAGTCCATCTTGTTGACTCCAACGATGAGCTGCTTCACACCAAGGGTGAAGGCCAGCAGGGCGTGCTCACGGGTCTGGCCGTTCTTGGAGATACCAGCCTCGAACTCACCAACACCAGCAGCGACGATCAGCACAGCGCAGTCAGCCTAAAATGAAGATCACCAGAGTTCAGATTTAAATGCATTAAAGCAGGATGAAAATGTGGTTTAACCTTGAGCTTGCACTATCATTTACCTGAGAGGTACCAGTGATCATGTTCTTGATGAAGTCTCTGTGTCCAGGGGCATCAATGATGGTCACGTAGTACCTGGCGGTCTCGAACTTCCACAGAGCGATGTCAATGGTGATACCACGCTCACGCTCGGCCTTCAGTTTGTCCAGCACCCAGGCGTACTTGAAGGAGCCCTTTCCCATCTGTGGAGGTCAAGGCAACAGCAATGGATGAGAAAAACATGGGGAATAAAAGAA